>PISX010004605.1:0-118855 GCA_004024625.1 Mellivora capensis
ACGTGTGTTGGAGAGGATGTGGAGAAAGGGGAACCCTCTTACACTGTTGGTGGGAATGCAAGTTGGTGCAGCCACTCTGGAGAACAGTGTGGAGGTTCCTCAAGAAGTTAAAAATAGAGCTTCCCTATGACCCTGCAATTGCACTACTGGGTATTTACCCCAAAGATACAGATGTGGTGAAAAGAAGGGCCATCTGTACTGCAATGTTTATAGCAGCAATGGCCACGGTTGCCAAACTGTGGAAAGAACCAAGATGCCCTTTCAATAGACGAATGGATAAGGAAGATGTGGTCCATATACACTATGGAGTATTATGCCTCCATCAGAAAGGATGAATACCCAACTTTTGTAGCAACATGGACGGGACTGGAAGAGATTATGCTGAGTGAAATAAGTCAAGCAGAGAGAGTCAATTATCATATGGTTTCACTTATTTGTGGAGCATAACAAGTAACATGGAGGACATGGGAAGATGGAGAGGAGAAGGGTGTCGAGGGAAATTGGGGGGGGAGATGAACCATGAGAGACTATGGACTCTGAAAAATAACCTGAGGGTTTTGAAGAGGCGGGGGGTGGGAGGTTAGGGGAGCCTGGTGGTGGGTATTATGGAGGGCACGCATTGCATGGAGCACTGGGTGTGGTGTAAAACTATGAATTCTGTTATGCTGAAAAGAAATTAAAAAAAAAAGAACCATGGATCATTTCAATAAGAAAAAGCACTTGACAAAGTACAATATCCATTCATGATAAAAACCCTCAACAAAGTAGGTTTAGAGGGAATATACCTCTACGTAATAAATGCCATATATGAAAAACCCACAGCTAACATCATTCTAGTGGGGGGAAAAAACTAAGAGTCTTTCCCTCAAGATCAGGAAGAAGACAAGAATATTCATGCTCACCACTTTTATTCAACATAGTACTGGAAGTCCTAGCCACAGCAAACAGACAAAAAGAAATAAAAGAAATCCAAATCAGTAAGGAAGAAGCAAACCTTTCACTATTTGCAGATGACATGATTCTATTACAGAAAACGCAAACAATTCTAACAAAAAGTGCTAGAACTGATAAATGAATTCGATAAAGTTGTAGCATACAAAATCAATACAGAAATCTGTTGCATTTCTATACACCAATAATGAAACAGCAGAGAAAGAAATTAAGAAAACATTCCAACTTATAACTGCATGAAAAGTAATAAAATACCTAGGAATAAACCTAACCAAAGAGATTGAAAGACCTGTACTCTGAAAATTATATAACACTAATGAAAGAAACTGAAGATGACACAAAGAAATGGAAAGGCATTCCATGTTCATGGATTGAAAGTACAAATATTGTTAAAATATCTATACTACCCAAAGCAATCAACACATTTAATGCAAACCCTATCAAAATACCAACAGCATTTTTCACAGAGCTAGAACAAACAATCCTAAAATTTGTATGGAACCACAAAAGAAGCAATCTTCGGAAAGCAAAGCAAAGCTGGAGGCATCACAGTTTTAGATTTCATATTATGTTACATAGCTGTAGTAATCAAAACAGTATAGTACTGGCACAAAAACAGACACATAGATCAATAGAGCAGAAGAGAAAACCCAGAAATGAACCCACAATTAACCTTCAACAAAGCAATAAAGAATATCCAATGGGAAAAAAGACAGTCTCTTCAACAAATTGTATTGGGAAAACTAGACAGCTACATCCAAAGGAATGAAACTGGACCACTTTCTTACACCATAAACAAAAATATACTCAAAATGGATTAAAGACCTAAATGTGAGACCTAAAACCAGAAAAATCCTAGAAGAGAACAAAGGCAGTAACTTCTCTGTCATCAGCCGTAGCAACTTTTTTCTAGATAAGTTTTCCTGAAACAAGGAAAACGAAGGCAAAAATAAACTATTGGGACTTCATCAAGTAAAAAGCTTCTGCACAGCAAAGGAAACAATAAACAAAGGTCCGATTAAAAAATGGGCAGAAAACATGAACGGATGTTTCTCCAAAGAAGACATCCACATGGCCAAGAGACACAGGAAAAGATACTCAATATCATGTATCATCAGGGAAATGCAATCAAAAGATATTACCTCAGACCTATCAGAATGGCTACAATCAAGAACACAAGTAACAACAGGTGTTTGTGAGGATGTGGAGAAAAAGGAACCCTTGTGCACTGTTGGTGGGAATGCAAACTGGTGCAGCCACTGTGGAAAACAGTATGGAGTTTCCTCAAAAAGTTAAAAATAGGACTACCCTATGATCTAGCAATTTCACTATTGGGAATTTACCCAAAGAATACAAAAACACTAATTCAAAGCAATACAAGCTCCCATATGTTTACAGCAGCATTATTTACTACAGCCAAATTATGGAAGAAGCCCAAGTGTCCACTGATTGGTGAGTAGACAAAGAAGATGTGATGTGTGTATATATATACAGTGGAATATTATTCAGTTGTAAAAAAGAATGAAGTCTTGCCATTTATACTGACACGGAGCTACAGAGCATAATGCTAAGGGAAATAAGTCAGTCAGAGAAAGGCAAATACCGCATATGATTTCACTCATATGTGGAATTTAAGAAACAAAACAAATAAGCAAAGAGAAAAAAAAAGAGAGAGAGAGAAAGAGAAATCAAGAAACAGACTCTTCCACCATACTAATGGTTACCAAAAGGGAGGTGGTGAGGGATGGGTTACCAGAAGGGAGGTGGGTGAAGGGCTTTCCAGTCTCCAAAGTGATTCTACAGGAAACTATCTTTGTCCAAGAGTTGGGGCTGGAATTTCTTGATCTCAAATCCATGGCCATTGACATGATGGCTACAAAAACTTCCTACTCTTTCTTGAACCTATTCCAGATTGGCTTTTGTCCCCATAACTTCACTAAAACTACTCTCGTAAAGGTCAACAATCCAATGGACAATCCTAAATGCTCATGTTCCTAGACCAATCTGCAGCATTTGACATTGCAAATTCCCCTCTTCTTGAAATACTTTCTTCACCTGGCTTTTGGGACATCATTCACTCTTCGTATTTCTAAATCAATGGCTGCTCCTTCTTGGCCTCATTTTTACTATGTCTTCCCCATCATCCAGGGAACTAGATGTCAGAGCAATCCAGGGTTCATACTAAAACTTCTCCTCTATCTTCACTTACTCCCTAGGAGATCTCATCTAGTCCCATTTCTGCACAGGCAACTCTCAAATTCATTTCCTTAGATCCAATTCCTCCCTTGAACTCCAGGCTCATATGGCCAACAAACTACTCAACATCTCCACTTGGATGTCTAATAAATAAACACTTAAAATTTAAAATATTAAGACATAATATTAATTCCCATATGTCCCCCATTACACCTGTGCTTTTCTGCAGCTTTCACCATATCAGTTGCTCCATGTCATCTAAGATTACTTGTCAACCTTGCAGTTACTCCATGTCAGAAACTTTGGACCTGGGCTCTAATCTTAAAATATTTCCAAAATCCAACTATTTCTCATTATGTTTGCTGTTACCACTCAGAGCTGAACCACCACCACTCTTCAATTGGGTTGTCATGATAACCCACTAACAAGCCTCCCTGCTTCCACCATTACTTGCCCCCTCTCCAATTCACACATAATCTGTTCTTTAGCCAACAGTGAATCATCATATTGCTCAACTTAAAACTTTCCAGTGATTTCTCACCTTGTTTAGAGTAAAATTCAAAGTTCTGACATAGGCTACATGATCCTCCATAATATGGCCCCCTCGGTATTTCTATGATCTCATACTCTACTGCTCTCCCTCGTGCTTGTTTTATTGCAGCAACACTGGCCTCCTTAATGTACTTAAAACATGTCTAGCATGCTTGTCTCCCAGACTGCTATGCTCACCCTAGATACCTTCATTGCTTGCACCCTCTTCCATCATGGTTCTGCTCAAAAGTCATCTTCTTAATGAAGCCATCCCTGCATATACCCTATATAAAATAGAACCACCCATTATTTTCAACTCTTGTTATTCTGCTTAATTTTTCTCTGTAACACTTATAAGGAAAAAAGAAACACTGTATGCTAATCTTCTGTCTTTTCCTTCCAGAATGAAGGCTCCTCAAGAGCAAGGACTTCATGTTGTTTAATTCCATTCCCAAGCAGCAAGAAGAAATCCTGCCTCAATATAAATATTCAGTAAATATTTGCCACAGAGTGAAAAACTTCCACCCATCCTTCAAGACCTCTTTTCCAGAGACCTCCCTGACCTGCTCAAGAATAACAAAGCACTTTCTTATCTCTCCAGACACCCAAAGAATTGCTTTGCATCTCTTCTGTAAACTATGATCTCTTCTCACTATTTGATGATATCCTATTTGTATTTGATTCCCCAGCACCTAGCATAACATTATTTAACAACTATGCAACAAATTAATGAATGAATGACTTGATAAAAGGTCTGTATTACCAAAACAGTTTTTGGGTAAATAGAATAAATCCCCCCTCTCTTCCACCCTCATACTTCCACTATTTTTTTTTTTAAGATTTTATTTATTTATTTGACAGAGAGAGATCACAAGTAGGCAGAGGCAGGCAGAGAGAGAGGGTGAGGCAGGCTTCCCGCTGAGCAGAGAGCCAGATGCAGGGCTCAATCCCAGGACCCTGGGATCATGACCTGAGCTGAAGGCAGAAGCTTAACCCACTGAGCCACCCAGGCGCCCCCATACTTTCACTTTTATTTTTCTTCCGACCACCCTGACCTAAACTCTGAAACCTACTATTATCCTCTCCTTTACCCACACCTTCCAGTACTCACATTTTCTTACTCTTGCCTCTTATCACTCCTAGATAAGTGATCGTAGAAACTTAAAGCATAAATAGAAAATTTCTAAAGCATAAATAGAACATTTAAAGCAGTACCTAAGTTAAGAAGCTAAATACCTAATAGTTCATCTTCACCCTGTACTTTCTTTAGGGAGACTATATTCCACAGGAGATTGATCACTAATAAAATATACCACCAATATATCACCAATAAAAAAAAAGACAGTGAGTATAAGGGGTGGTTATGTTCCTAGTAGTGGTATTTCTTAAGACATTCTTAGAAGGATTTGTAATAAGAGATTAAAAATACAACATTCAAATTTATGGACTTCCAACTTCATTATCAGCACTACCTTCATCGTGGAAAAATATTGTTAAGCCTATGATACATCATGAGCAGCAGACAGAAAATTTTGAGGTCAATGCCTCTGGGGAATCATACTTACAAAGGCAAATATCACAGTTGTCAAGTAGTTATCCACAAATGAGACACCTGTCAAATGGGTATTGATCAGTCCTTCTTCATACAAAGAGAGATTATAGAACTGTGGAATATTAGAGCAAGCAGCCCAAGAAACAAGCTGATTTGCCTAAGGTCACTCAACAAATTGCCAAATCAGAACTTGACTCATACTTGAACTCAACTTCTGATTCCTCATAATGCATGCTCTCTCCTAACCAAGGTCTCTGTGAGAGAGTATTACCCACGCAGTAAGGCATGTTTCCTTTTTTCCCTATCCATGATGGTAATAACAAGAATTAAAAGCTCTTTGATTATAAAGTAAACTTCCATTTTTCCTTCTTGATAGATTTTCAGATTTTCCTCTAAAAGTATTTAAAAGTACTACTCAAGTTGTTCTTAGTTGTCTAGAGTGGTTTATGCTGCCATTAGCTTCTATAGCACCATCATTAGAAAAATGGGCTGTACTTCATCTTAAACCTCCACATGCAGCCAAAATTGGGTTGCTTTAAAGGGCAAGATGTCAAAAGCAGATAAAGCCTTTGTACTATAATGAGCATAATGATGAATAATGGTACTTATGTGCAATAAATGATGCCCTGCCCATAAACAGCCTTTCCACCCAGATACTCTATTTAATTCAATAAAATATTCCAGGTAATTTGTGGAACTAGATGAGAAATTACCTTAACCAAGAAGACTAACTGTGGAATTTACTAAAACATACCATGTTGAAAATAATTAATGGAAGCAGAGTTTGCAGAAGTAAAATTATGGCATTAAAAAAATCCCATTAATGAATTCTTCTTCCAAGTGCCCTGCCTCACAGCAGCTGAAGAAATAAGGGCAAGAATGATGCTGGTAATAAAAGACATGCTAATAATATCCATGTGCCAGAGTATTCAGTGCTTTTGTTGGTTTTAGGAACAGAGATGATAATCCATATAGTCATCATCATCTCCCACCTGGACTACTTCAAAAGCCAGCTGACCCCCTTACTAACTATATTCCATAGAACAAACAGAGTAACCTCTAAAAAACGTAATCATATCACATCATTCCTCTAATCAAACTATTTTATGGTTTCCCACCAAAATCTGAATAATCCAAGATCCTTAATATGCCCTACACAACTCCAACAGGATCTATTTTGGGCTTATTTCATCTCTGACATTGTCTCCAATTATTCTCCCCCCTTGCTACATCATGCTAGTTACACTTGCTATACTGACAGTTCTTTTTTTTTTTTTTCCCTTAAGTAGGCTCTACAGGGTGTGGAGCCCAACATGGGGCTTGAACTCACCACCCTGAGATCAAGACCTAAGCTGAGATCAAGAATCTGATGCTTAATGAACTAGTCACCCAGGCACCCCTGCACTGACAATTCTTGAACACTCTATAAACTATCCCTGCCCCAGAACTTTGTTTTCTCTCTGGAACTAATTTTTGCATAGATTGCTTCTTTATCACATTCAAGTATCTGCATATATACCACCTCCAGCTTCTGTTTCTAGCAGACTAGATATCTTAAAATACCTACATATATAGCTAAAAATGCCAGATAATACATTTTAAATTCTTTAATGCATGTTATTTCAAATTATTGTTTTATGATTATTTATCATATATTAATGTTTAACAATAAGTATTATATTTATAATAGTTAACTGATAGTAAATTACTAGCTAGAATGCTCAATGATATATTTTAAATTATTTTTTATGTATAGTTTTTTTTTTAAGATTTTATTTATTTATTTGACAGAGAGAGAGATCACAAGTAGGCAAAGAGGCAGACAGAGGGGAACGGGGAGAAGCAGGCTCCCTGCTGAGCAGAGAGCCCAATGCAGGGCTCTATCCCAGGACCGTGAGATCATGACCTGAGCTGAAAGCAGAGGCCTAATCCACTGAGCCACCCAGGCACCTTTTTATGTATAGTTTAATGGAGAAGCTTTTTAAATCCCAGAAACCAAAACATTAAAGCAAAAACATTAATTACAAAATATTGTTTTCAGTGTTCTCTTACCTTTTGAAATAATGTTTTTGTTTTAACGTTTTGGTTTCTGGAATTGAAAACAACTTCTCCCGTGGGGAGTTCTGTAGTATGAAAGCAACATGTAGATATCTTACATGAGGCAAAAGGCTCTGACTTTTTCAAAGATCAAACCTGTATTTATTAATTCTTTACATCAAGTATCTTCCTCATTAACAAATTTTTAACTGGTGTTTTAGAGCCATGTTAACACAAATAATTTAGGTATTATTTAAAGATCTATGATTTTCGGGACGCCTGGGTGGCTCAGTGGGTTAAGCCTCTGCCTTCGGCTCAGGTCATGATCTCAGAGTCCTGGGATCGAGTCCCGCAAGGGGCTCTCTGCTCGGCAGGGAGCCTGCTTCCTCCTCTCTCTCTCTCTCTCTGCCTGCCTTTCTGCCTACTTGTGATCTCTCTCTGTCAAATAAATAAATAAAATCTTAAAGATCTATGATTTTCACTGTTCATTTTAATTTTTTCTATATATTTTTAATGTGGTTTTTTGCACATTGTTTTATTATATTTATGCCAAATAAAAAATTATAGGAAATGTATGAGATATTGATATACTTGTTACTGAGATTAAATCTCTATTAATATCTTGCTTTTGTTTAACTATTCTCTTTAGATTATCTTTATAGTCAAAAAAACCCCCAAAACCACTGCAAATACAAACATGATCCCACCTTCCATCCCTATCTATCCAGAAATAACCCCTGCCTAAAATAAGTGTTAACAAACTCATACACATTTTGTTCTTCCTTTGAGTAAACGTCCTGAATGTTTGTACTATATCTATACTCAACCTTTTTTTAAACCTACAATATTATGTTTTTAAGACTTTTTCACATTGAAATTTCACATTCAAATCTAGTTCATTCATTTTCATTCTTTTTTTATTAATTATTTTTATTACCATATAATGTATTATTTGCCCCAGAGGTACAGGCCTGTGAATTGTCATATTTACACATTTCACAGCACTCACCATAGCACCCTCCCCAATGTCCATAACCCAACTTCACTGTGCCAAACTACCGTGTATTTTTCCATTGCCCTATTGTCAGAAAGTTACGTCTTCTTAGCCTTGTAAAATAAACAAATAATTCAGAAATAAACATCTTTGTACATGCATCCTTGACCATGAGTTTCTCCCTGTAAGCAAGCCCCAGAAATAGAATCATTGAGTTACAGAGTATATACACTGTCGATTTTACCTGCTACTTCCAAATTGCGTTTCCAAAGTGATTAGATCCATTTTCCCTCCCTCCAACTGTGCGTTAGAGTTCGTATTTCTCCATGTCATCACTAACAGTTAATATTATCAAAATTAATAAATTTTAAAATATAAAATGTTGTACCTTTGTCTTAATTCACATTTCCTAATTACTAAGGAAGTTGGACATCTTCGCATATATTTACTGGACATTTATTTTCCTCTATGAATTTATTATTATATCTTTTGACAATATTTCTTTTTGAGATTTTCAATTTCTCATAGCATTTTATATATTCTGGACAGATATTTCATTGGTAATATGAATTGTAGCTGTTTTCTCTATGACTTGTATTTTCATTTTTGTCACCTTTTATCACACAGAAGTTTTCTGTTTTAATGTAGGAAAGTGTATCAAGATATTCCTTTTTGCATTTAAAAATTATCTACTAATAGCATAAAGAAATTCTCCCATTTTTTGATTAAAGGTTTTATAGCTTCGCTTTTGGAATTTAGAATTTTAACCTATCTGAAATGTATTTTTGTGAATGACATGATACGGAAATCTAAATTTATCTTGTACTATATCATAGCCATTATTCTCAGAATTATTTCTTAAATAGTTTAACCTTTTCCTACTGATTTTATCACCTCTCTCATATATAAAACTCCCAGATATACCCTGGTCTGATTTCAGTCTATTCTGTGTTATTCTATTTGCCTACCTGGGCAAGTACCTCAAGGTTTTAAGTAATACAGATTCATATTACTGCCCAGTATCTGGTAAAATGACTCATCACCTTTTGTTGTTTTTTTCTAGTCACCAAGGCCGAGTTTAGACTTTTGTATCCTGCCCCTTTACATCAGTCAGTCAAGGGCTGCAGGCTGCCCCCAGGATGGGAGAGCTGAACTTCTGGCCATTTCTGAGTAAGGAGGCTCCCTGAGCCCAGAGGCAATTTTCTGAAGTGCACAGTTGTAAGCCATTAGCAGCAAACATTCACAGCAGCAGGAAGATGGGCAAACTGGCTTAGCAGAAAGGATATAGGTAGGTCTCAAAAGGAAATAGATGGCACACTACAATAATTTAAAGATTGTGTATTTGCAAAGACTACTTATAAAGGTGTGCTTGGGGTTAGGTAAACTACAAGGGATGAAGCTGTTACGTTGCTAGAGCTGGGGGTGGGGATGATGAGATAGAGCTATTACTTGAATCAAGAAAGGTTCAAGAAGAGAAAGTTGCCTTGACACAAGCAATGACCTTCATCAGGCTGGGATGACTACTAGGGGGAAGAGGCAAGAGGTTTAGGGAAATAGATACCCCGATTTCTCCCCTCCCTCCCTCTGGCCTCCTGCTGGGCTCCCCAATTGCTTTGCTCAAGGGGAAGCCGGGGGAAATTTTTAATGTTGTACATACAGGACAATCCGCTGAAGAGCTCAATGGGAAGGGTGGAGCTGAATCTGGACAATGTTTTGTACAAAAGCAAATAAAAGATGTTTCAGACAAACAAATGTCACCTTCTCTGAGTAGTCTTCAACCAAGCTATCTAAATTAATGTGCCTCCAACTTCTGTCCTTTATCACAATCCTAACCACTTACTCAGTTACCTGCCTTCAAAGCACTTATATTTACATGAAATTATACTTAAAACTTCCATAAAATAATGACAAAAAATCAAACCCAAAAATAGAAAGAGGGAAAGTACAAAAATAAGCAACTCACCAAAGTTTTAAATGTTTAACTATATTAATAATCAAATAAACTAGGTGTACTTTAAAACACATACATAATTTTTTACCTAATAAATTGATAAATATTTACTATAGCAATTTCCAATGACAGAGTTTAGGGAAAACACAGTAAGGTATAATATTCCTGAAGAGTAATTTGAGAATTTCTATCAAAATTTCCTACCATGTTATTTCACCCAGTCATTCCTCTCCTGGAGACGTACTGTAGGAAACAATTCAAGATGTTCCCAAAGAAGTTATTTACAATGGCTAAAAACTGCCAACAATCCATAAACCCAATAACGGGAAACGTCTTATCAATGTTTCCCAAAGTGTGTTCCTTAGAGCACTAGTCTCACGAGATTCTGTTTAAGAAAGGGTTCCACAGTCAGTTAAATGTGGGAATTCCCCTGGAACGAAGGACAAAATTTACAAGCCAAGCTAACACGACAACGCGGGTTCATAAATGAGTCCAAAATTTGGACCTCACCAGCCCTGTGTTCCAATTATGAAACTGACGGAAGTCAGTCCACTGCAAATGCAGTTAGCACCAGGTTCCCCACAAAAGTACCTTGTGATGAGGCGATGGGTGACCCTTCTGCAGCCACAGGGACCTCCAAACTCAGGTAAGTACCTCTCCTCACTGTGGCCTTCACAGCGCCAAGGCCACGCAGGCGCAGGCGCAGTAGCCAGGCCAAGCCACGCCCCCTGCGCTGCCGTTTAGCTCCTCCTGGGTTGGCAGGGATACGTCAGAGATTTCGGTAGTGGTAATCCCCAGAGGGTAGCTTCGCGCGCATCTCTCGCCCTTTGGCTCCTCAGCCAAGCATACGCCCCGGCAAGATTGGTGAGTTCCGATGTTTGCAAGACAGGGCTAATTTAACTATTTGGTTAACTAATTTAACTAACTGATTATCCTCTTAACTGAAATTCATTTTTATGTTATAAATGAGAGGATTCATTATTATTCATTGTGAAATCTGTTCCCCACTTAGAGGTTTAAAACAATGAACGTTTATTATCCCACAGTTGCTGTGCGTCAGGAACCTGGGCACATCTGGCTCAGAGCCGCTCCTGAAATTGCGGGCAAGCAGTCGGGTTGGACTGGTTTCGCTGGGTTCACTCGGCCTAGGAAGGAGCAGCCTCCAAGATTCCTCTTGTCATTGGCGGGCTGTTGGTTGAAGGCCCCTTTCTGTTCTTGCCCATAGGACATATCCCATGTGGCAGGCAGCTTCTCTCAGAGTAAGCCAGGGGAGAGTGCAAGATCCTTTCCTAAGAAAGAAGCCACAGTCTTTTTGTAACCTCATCTCAGAAGTGACATCTCATCATTTTTGCCACATTCTGTTGGAAGTGAGACCCTAGGTCCAGCTCACACTCAAAGAGAGGGGGTTACACACAAGCAAAACTCTAGGAGGTGGGGATCACTGGGGCCATTTAGCTGCTGCCTGTCACTCATATGAAAGTCCTTGAAACCTTAAGGGACTAAGACTTGCAAAGTAACTCCTTCTCTAATCACAGAGGAGGTCGGACAGAAAGGGTGGAGGAAGGGGCCATAAACAGACACCGAATTTGCAAAATAAATGGGTAACTAGCTAACATCGGATTTGGGGTTTTTGGTTTTTGTTTTTTTCTGATTTAGTTTGGTGAAGATTTTCACTGACTAGGGGAGTTTCTTGGGCTCCAGTGGAGGGAAAAGGGGAGTGGATGGGTACTAACAGGAAAGGCAAAAGGTGGCAGAAAAGGATAGAAAATGTCTCAGAAACCAAGAGAAGGGCTGACCCCAGACTGCTTCACAATTTTGCCAAGGGCTAATTCAGCTTTATCGCTGCAGTGTCACTTCAAACCTTGATGTCTGAGGGCTCATTTCTGGTGTGAATTACCTAGGCCTCTCCTGATTCATCTGCTTCTTCCTGCTTTTATGTACATTTTTGCTGTTTCTTGCTCCTTTGCACCTCGAGAAAGGAAAGAGGAGGTAGTAAAATTCAAAGCAATCCAGTGTTTTATTGCACTTTCTCTCCAGAAAGAATAACATTTTCCACTCTGTTTCCAATACCTAGGTACTTACACAGATAATTGGATAAGTTAACAGGGAAACTCTAAATAATTGCACAATTCAGCACACTCAATTTGAGGAATTAAAAAAAAATTGTTTTGACTTTAAATCCCTCAAATGTGGGACCTCAGTCAATTTATTTCTCAATAAATTGGTACCCCTCTTTCTCAACATCTGTGGGAATACTGTTTTTCCTCCTGAATTGACACAAACGATCTCATCCTTCCACCTACAATTTACTCAGTGAGACATGTGAAAAGTGGGATCTATTTTTGGCTCCCTAGCAAAGCTGCTAAAGGGTATAATCTTTTTCTCTGCCCTGCCTGGGATGGCCTAGATGACAGGAGGTCTTTTCTATTTCTAATTTTTACAACGCCTTTCAGCAAACAGCAGGTAAACAGTTTTAACACAGGGCCATTTTCATTATGTATCTACTAGAGAATGTGTCCCTGCATTAAAATAAACAGTAATAATACCAAAAAAGTTTGCTCATACAATAATAGCAACCTTCCTAAATTACAGTGATTGTGCCACCCAGCAGTATAATACAAAATGTGGTTTTTATCTCAAAAGACACAGAATTTATTATTTTCCACCTACCTGGCATTTTAGAGCAATTGGAACCAGGTTCCTGAAAGAACAATTCAGTACATTAGCTCTCAAATACAAAAAATATATTTTCAGCATTGAAATTACTCATTTAAAGCTGCACTTCAACAAAATGCTGTCCACCCTGCCCTGGTAATTATGTCATGTCTGGTGTATACTAATTTATACAGTGTATTGTTTTTCTGCATAATTAAGGCTATCAAGCTGAATTCTGAGGTGGTGGTTAATTAATTAAACAAGCACGCAGAGAAGTTGCTGACAGAGTCAGAGCCTTGTTTTCACTCTCCTGGTGGGCAAGATGCTAAAGAAATGGGTGAGAAGGGCTGTCACCTGGAACACTCCTCAGTCACAATTTTCTATTCACAGGGCAAAGTACAAAAGTCATTTCCCAGAAAGTAGACACTTAATTCATTGCCCCACAATCTCTCACCACTGAATCACCAAGCATGGACATAGTACTTATAAATAAAACCATATAATGAGACCGACTACCACTTCTCCATAGTTTCATCAAAGTAAAAGATTTTCCAATATAATGACTTTGAGTTACCTTCGGATGCTACCTTTTCAGGATCATCAGCTAGATTAACTCAGGGAAAGGTGCTCTCTCCAGACTTTTCATTCTTTTCAAGGCCTACCCCAAACTCCAAATTCATCCAGAATAGTAGACCTAGCATTCACTGACACGTATGAAGAAACCCCAGTTGGCTTGGGTTTCACAATCCTTAAACAATTATAGTATTTCTAATTTTTTAAAAAAATTTTAAAAATTTATTTATTTGAGAGAGAGTGAGAGAGAGAAAGAGCATGAACAGGGCAGAGGGAGAAGCAGACTCTCCACTGAGCAGGGAGCCCAAGGTGGGACTCGATCCTGGGACATCAGGATCATGACCTTAGCCAACCAACCAACCTAAGATCAACCAACTAAGCCACTCAGGCACCCCCATTTCTACTCTTTTTTTTTAACACAACACAACACCAATGCTGTGCTTTGCACCCAGTCCACTGGAAAGTGGGATGCCCAAAAGCAATGATCCTAAGTATCTTTTCTTCACAGTTATGTAGCCTTTTCAAACATGTTTTCAAAAACTAAAAAATCTTTAGACATGTCTTTTATATGTACTCTATGGGTTTTTGTTTTGTTTTGTTTTGTTTTTAAGCAGGCTACATGTCTAATGTGGAGCCCAATGCAGGGTCTGAACTCACAACCCTGAGATCAAGACTTGAGCTGAAATCAAGAGTCAGATACTCAACCGACTGAGCCACCCAAGTACCTCTTTAAAAAAAAAAAACTTTTTATAAATGTTAATTTGTACTACCACATAAAGATGTATTGGGCATTTCACAATGACTTAATTTTTGGAAAATGTTACTACTCTCTTTCACTACTCCTAGTGATTATTTGATTATTACTCCTATACTAATCACTATAGAAGTAGTAATCAACTCATACTAGTGTTACTATGTCCAAGAATCTATATCTGTGTCAGGAGAAAAGGGGAACTCACTGTATGAAGAGATGCTATAAATCAGAAAAATGCCAGTATATGGTACTATTCTGTGTATGTTCTTGCAACATAATTAGGAGATCAAGTATAAGAAAATTCAGAATTCTTTAATGCACTTAAAATCACTGTCATGAAGCAATAGATGGCAAATTTGCATGTGAAAGGAGTGTGAACAGCATGTAGGAAGAATTGTGAAATTACTATAGTATTTATTATTATAACTTGGTGTCATGCTAGTCTCATTTTAAAATGAACTATAAGAATAGATTAAATTAGTGCCATTTTCTTTCCTTGTTAACATCTTTGTCACAAGAGCAAGCTGTCAGAATTTTATCTAAAATAGTCCATGGATTATTCCTCATGATAGTTGGCCATTTCTAAACTCTGGGCTTTGATTGGTTGTTCTTACCCCTGCCTTGCAGACATGTGGGTTGAACACAGGGAAACAATAATCTTTTAAGAAACTAATCAGGTTGCAGACACCCCGATAAAGGTAGGAAAGGCAGTAAAATGTTACAATTTCAAAACAGCCTTTGATCATAAAACATTATCTCCTAAGAAAATGCTTTCAACTTTGCTAAAAAAAAAACTTTTTGACACATGACTTTAGAATAGAGACTACTCAGAGATGTGTAATCCTATTAGCATTTTTCTGAGTTTTGTAACTGTCATAATAAGATCATGTACAATGGACATTTCTCTGAGGGGTCAGGAGCACCATGGTCTAGTCAACCTTAAGACAAATGGTGATCAAAATAATGATGTGTTACTTTCTTCCTATGTCTTTATGTCACTTGTCGGTCCCCTGGGCTCAGTCTCTACATCTAATATAGATGCTCTATTAGTAGGGGTTTTTCAGAGAAACTGAACCAATAGGATATGAAAGCAGGTTTATTATGAAGAATTGACTCACCCAATTATGGAAGCTGAGAAGAGCCACCATCTGCCTTCTGCAAGCTGGAGGCTTAGGAAAACCAGTGGTGTAATTCAGTTCAAGTACAAAGGCCTAAGAAACAGGGCAGCTGATGTAAATCTCAGTTGAAGGGCAAGAAAGAGGTGATGAGGGCACCCACTTTAGGGAGGGTGATCTACTTTATTGAGTCCACTGATTCAAATGCTAATCTCATTCAGCACCATCCTCACAGATATACCTAGAAGTAATGCTTAGCCAGATAAATGGGCATCCTCTGATCCAGTCAAGCTGACACAAAAAACTATCCCAAATGTCCCTTTTCACTATGATTTTCCTCTCTCACAATTCCCCCATAACAAGATGACCGTAAGTCCAGGTTTGCCTGGACTGTCCCACTTTTTGCCTGTTGTCTCAATTTAATTATTAGCAGTGTCTTCTTTCACTCTCAAAGTTTCCCAGTTTGAACAACACATTATATGACCACTGTACTCATAATAGTTTCCGAGAGCCTCTGTGAGACGCATCACTGTTTATATTCTATTGTACCACACAGATATGTCTTAGCTCCCACACTAGACTATGATTTGAGGACAAAAATCTGGCTTCACTAATCTTTTTTGGTTATCACAGGGTCTTGAGCAGAGTATATACCTAATAAATATTTTTTCAGTTAATAAAAACAGAGGGCTAAATCCCTTCAGGGCCCAAAACTGCTGTCATTAACACTTTTGAAAAACTAGTATCTAGAAGAAGATAGTCTTACTTTATACTGAGAAGATTAAACCTCACTTGAAACGTGTGTGTGTGCGTGTGTGTGTATAGAAACATCTGCATAGCAGGTGATAGGGCTGCTGTGTAGAATTTTCAATGTGTACCTTACACGAGGGCACCCAGCCAAGGAAGCAGGTTTAGCTAGAATTCAGCCTTACTTCATTTGTCATTATCTGTGCTATTTGGGCTACTAGAGACCCACTACCTAGTTTCCAGAGGTCAATGCAGGTTTTATGAAGCTTTTACTATTTGGGGGATGGTAGGGAGCACTTTCAGAATAAACAAAAAAAATTATGAATATAAAATTAGGCATGAAAGTGAGTACTTATTTAGGATAAGAAATCAACTTTGGAAAAGTTATCAAAGTATCACAAAATCCATAAGAGTAATGTAATACTTGTGTTACTCAACTGCTTGACATACCTCTGTAATATACCTTTTCTCCCACTTTTTTGGCTACAGAATAATTTCTTTTTAAAGATTTTATTTATTTGTTTATTTATTTATTTATTTATTTAAGTAATCTCTACTTCCAACATGGGGATTGAACCTACAACCCTGAGATCAAGAGTCACGAGCCAGCCAGGTGCCCCTGGCTACAGAATACTTAAGTGATTTTTTTGATATGTGATACCCAGTTTTCCAAGCATCATTTGTTGAAGAGACTGTTCTTTTCTTATTGAAGGGCCTTGGTGCCCTTGTTGAAAATCAACCGACCATATATATAAGGGTTTATTTCCGGGCTCTCAATTCTGTTCCATCAGTCCATATGTGTACCCTTAGGCCAGTAACACCCTATTTAGATTACTATCCTTATAGGAAGTTCTGAAATCAAGAACTATGAGTCTTCCCATTTTGTTCTTCTTTTTCACAGTTGTTTTGACTATTCGGGGTCCCCTGAAATTCTGTATATTTCATTTCAATTTTCAAGTCAGGACTAGAGCAGCTAGAATAATTTAATTGTATGCAGAAGAGATCGCAGGCTATATAAATGGATCCCACTGAATCCAAATAATATGTATTCCAAATCAATTTCCACTTGGTTGTATCCAAGAACTGCTCAAGGCCACTAATGCACTACCCTACCGGAGGGGAAGTGTGACGGATGGGAAGTTGAAGTACCAAGGCAAAGACCACAGTGGTTAAAATATCTTCTTTTGTAAAGTTTTGCTAAGACATTTGGCCATATGAACTCATTTCTAGGGCCCCATGTGGGTGAGGTGCCCTGAAATTTAGCTTTACTGTAAATTTGCCTCTTAGATTTTATGGGCACATAAGAAACCCTCATATACCTAAATGGCATCGTATAGAAATTAGATCAGAGTTTAACTGAATGAGACTGTTCTGAAGATAACGAATGTACTTATTTCAATCTCTGAGCATGTTTAATAATATGATTGTTTGATTTAATGATTTAATAATCTGTGTTTTGGGGTCGACTACACCAAAGCAGCTTTGTAGAAGGTAAGTAATAAACATATCAACTACACAAACTCAGATAACCAGATGTATAAACAAAGCTTTTGGCTTCTCAACATTATCAGTGAAAAAGCTACCCTTTTTGCATCTGTTTCTGTGTCTGGCTCCCCTCACTGTTCTTAAATTTAAGAACAGAAATTTTTCATCTTTATATCCCCAACATCTAGCTCAGCATCTAGCCTATTCTGACTGCATATAGTAGGTACAAATATGTTTTTTTGAGTCAGTCAAGGAATTAATAAAGGTTTAGAGTATTAACTCACAGTTTTTATTTAGTGCTTATTGTACACAAAGCATTAGGTGGGAAAACTTTTCTCTTGTACTTCAGAAATCACACTATATTTTAAGAGAATAATTATAGTGAGACTAACACAGTTAATTCAAAGGAATTGAATGGCTCCAAGTGAAATAATAGACAATTAGAAGTTGCAAAAAAAAAGAAAAAGAAGAAGTTGCTTGTACCCCAGTTTACAGTCAATGTCACGTTTGCTCAAGTTTGTCTAAAGCCTTCAGAGTGCAGATACTCCAGCACTCTTTTTGTGAAAGAAGAATCATTCCTTCAGTGACAACTTTGTACTGCATGGCAACACCATGCCGTTTCCCTTAGGAACACAGTAAGACTGACACATTCTGTCCATGGGGAGCAAATAGTCCGGCAGAAATAAATACACACAATCACAGCCACCAGATGACACTGGGATTCAGCCATGGCATCTAACGTTCTTTCATTATTAAGGGTGTTCTGACCCCGGTTTCTAACCTGTGAGGGTGGAGGGGAATGTGTTTCCCCAACAACAACTGCTGTCTACCCAAGATAACGTCAGATTCCTTAGATAAAGGGGTCAGCCCTACAAGATTGCTCTTACCCGCCCCCACCCCCTCCCACACACACTTCAGATGCCTGTGGCAAGTCCAGGTTATCATCTGAACTTCAGACAAAATTGCTACAGATCAGAGATTCCAACAACCCTCTCCCCAGGTCTGATTAATTTGCTAAAGCAGCTCACGGAACTTAGCGGAACATTTTACTAACTAGATTACTGGTTTCTTATGAAAGGCTATAACTCAGGAACAGCCAGATGGACATCGCTAGGGCAAGTGTGTGAGAAAGGACCCAGGGCTTCCTTGCACTCTCCAGGGTGCCAGTCCTCCAGCATCTCCACGTGTCCATCAATCCAGAAGCTCTCAGAACTTTCTCCTCTTGGATTTTTATAGAGGCTTCATTACAAAGGCAGGACTGATGAAATCATCGACCATTGATGACTGAACTCTGAACTCAACCTCCAGCTCTTCTCCTCTCTCTAGAGGTCAAGGGGTGGGACTGAAGGTTCTGACCCTCTAAGCACATGGTTGGATCCACTGGCAACCAGCCCCCAGCCTTAGGTGCAGTCTAAAAGTCACCTAAGTAACATAAAAAGAAAACTTTAAAGTTCTCATCACTTAGGAAATCCCAGGGACTTTAGGAGCTCTGTGCCAGAAATGGGAATGAAGACCAAATACATACAGATTATAAATCACAATATCACAGTTGTTAAACTGCTTGGGTCACTGTCTCACACAGTTAGTTGGCAGGTAGCAGGAGCTGTCCAGGTGAGGTAATCCAAGACCCCACCCATGAATGAGCTACAGACAGTGGTCAGACTGCCAGTCTGGTTGCAACACTTAGATGCTGACCTGGGACATCAAAGCAGAGAGAAATCTAGAACTGTAACAAAAGGTGCTTTAGTTGAATAGTTATGGATTGAATGTTTCTGTCTTCCCCAAATTCATATGCCAAAACTCTAATCTCTACGTGAAAGTATTTGGAGGTGAGGCCTTTGGTAGATCATTAGGTCAAAAGGGTGGGGCCCTTTCAAATGAAATTAGTGTCCTTACAAGAAAACAACAACAACAACAAAGAAACGAGAGCTAACTAATTTTCTTTCCCCTTGTAAGGACACAGTGAAAAGACAGCCTTTGGCAACCATGAAGAAGGCCCTCACCAGGGACCAATGATGCTGGCACCCCGATTTCAGACTTCCAGCCTCTAGAATGGTGAGAAATAAATTTATGTTGCAAATAAGTCATCCAGTTTATGGTATTTTTGTTACACACCCAAACTGCCCAAGACAACTGTTCTTAAATTTCTTTAATTTTACCTTTTTTGTGTGTGACAAATTTTGACCTTCAGATAGTAACCATGCTTTGTCAGTAGACATGCAGGTTATGAATTCGGACAAATAAAATATTAAAAACCAGAACTGGCTGACACAACCCCAATCTAAAGCTCAGATAACTAAGAGTGTGACTAAGAAAGGTGAGTGAGAGGAGAATAAGGCAACATAAAAAAGGACATTGATCAGTTGGGTTAGGCAGAAAAGAGACAGAAATGTTTTAATCCCTACAATAAATTTGATGCATTTGGCAAAACAGAAGTTTAACTGCTTTGGTATTACAAATTTCAGTATTTTAAAGAGAAAATTTTAACCTATACCATCAAAAAAATTGATGTTTGTTAAGCCTAATAGAAGCAAGAAGAGGAACTTGTTCTGGGAACTTAAAAACAAAAGGTGCTCCCACCTGAGCAGTATGTTGAGATGATGTGTATGGGCCTTTGCAACACATGGCCTGGGCTGGAATCCCAGCTCTGCCTCTTTCTCACTTTATAACTTTGGGCACGTAATTCTACCTCCCTTTGCCTTAGGTTCCTCAACCGCATCATGGGGAAGAAGGAAGATCCTATTATTTGTACTTGATATTACTATGCTCAATCTCCTGTTCCTACTTTAATTATACTACCCTGGTGCTGTGAGGAGTAACTTAGTTAAGTCATTTAATTGGCTTGGCATAGTACCTGGCACTTCATAAACACTCACTAAACTCTCCAAAGAAAACCTATCCAATTTTGCTGACATTTTCACCTGGTTCTATAAGCTCAATATTTGACTTTTTTCTAAAATGAGTTTTCAAAGACCACTATTATTGTCAGAAGTACTGAGTGCCTTTTACTACATCATAAAATGGGTGAGAGCATCAAGTACAGTATATGACAACTTTCAGCATTTAATCCAAAAGGGCAGCCCTGGACCCTCATGCAATTTTTTTCCATATAGTAATTTGTTATTAGGTTCCTCTGGAGGTGCCATTTGTGAGACCCCACACAAACCAAACCATTAATCAGAATTAATCAGGAAGCAAGCTAAAACCCTATGGCCAGCCCTCGGCCCTAGCAGCCTATTACACAGTCAGAGTGCATTAAAACCACGAACACCGCAATTTCTTACACATGCTGTGGGAGGGGAGAGGAAACAAGCAAACGTGTTTTAGAGATTATAGACAATATGATCTTTAAATGAACCTAACTTAATGCCGCTTACAGGGTCAGATCAGGGGTGAAGCAATGAGAATTGGCCAAACACTAGAGCAATTTCCAGCTATAGAAAAAGCTGCATCTTCTTTTCTTTCCTGACAACAGAAAATACACTGAGAGACAAGAAGGGTTGATCGTGGATGCCAAAAATGTACTTTCCATTCTTTGAGGCTTCTAAAGTCTCCTCTTTATCCATTTTCTATTTTTCCTCCTATTGCCATTCTCTGGTTTTGTCACTGACCCTGCTTCACTCCAACTCAGCCTCCGTCTAATGGCCTGAAGAGGACTTCTTCACATGATGGAAAGCTTTAGATTTAAGAATCCCCCCCCCCCACTTCATTAGAGGGAAAAGTGAACAGCCTCTATGTGCTGGGTGTTAATGAATGTGAAGAAAGATTTTTTTTTTTGTATGTGTTTTACACATTATGTTCTTGACTCCTAGAGGTGCTACAATAAATTGCCGCGCTTCATTTACAAGGAGCCATAACAGAAGCAAAATGAGAATCTGGCGACAAATTGCTTCTCAGTCACCCTGGGTCAGGCTGTTGGGACTAATGAGAAGAGGGGCTCTAATTTTAAACTCCTCCTCAACCAAGCTATTCCTGCATTAATGTTCACTGTTGTAAATTGTAAAGTCAAATGAAGGAGCACTGTTGAAAATTAACCAGTATTTTTATCCTTCGAGTATCCAATAGAGCATATTTTGGCTTCTGTAGCTGGTGGTTATCGAAGGCAGCTCAGCTTACACCAGGGGTGCCGGCCTCCTCCACGGAGTTCCCCCTCCTCGACACAACACTGCTCTCTTAATTCCTTCTCTTTTTCCACCCGAGCCTTCCTTCCACCTTCACAAAGAAAATTCTACTGGCGGAAGTAAGTAGTATAGATTTTCAACAACTCTAAGGCGGCCTGCAGGAGCTGTGTTTGAAACCAGCCTTTTTGTGGGTCCATTTAGCAAGATACCGAACACAAGCATTAGAAGTCAGAGAATGGTCCTATCCATTTAGGCCTGCTGCATGTTTAATGATCTGTAATTGTGTATATGGAGGAAGAGCTGGTAAATCGCGGACCCCGTGAGGGCTGGAAACACTTTGTCATTGGAGGTCTAAAGCAGGATTTGAACAAATAATGAGAAACCAATGCAGCATCTGCCTCTCACAAAATACTTTCCTATCCCACATTTTGCCTATTTATAAAAGTAAACAGCAGGCAAAAAGAGATGCAGGAGAGAGTAAGAGGTTTTATCAAACTATGTAGGATTTTGATCCCATGTGGATGAATGACTCAAATTTCAAGGTTTGTATTTTGGGTGTTTTTGGTCATGTGTTTTAAGTGAGTATTAATGAAATGAAGTTCCTCTTGTGTATAATGTGTCTGTCCGGGTGCATTCTTCCATGGAATCACTACATAAAATACAAATTAACCACACTACCCTAGTCTAATCATTGTAATCAGTTATGTTTTCATGTGTACATTACTGATATATAAGGCTGTTGTAGTTCTTGTGTGTGGTTTAATTGCTTGTTTTTGCATATCTTGTGTGATTGATGATGTTCTAGAAATCTTTTCCCCTAAAGGAGACTTTGTAAATTACTTTGTTTAGATGCTAATGATTGTATTTCATTAGTGGCCCTCTCATCCAGAATCATCTTTAAATGAATGAATATGCCATAATTAAAAATCTGAATTATGAATTACTTTGAAAGGAGACAACATTGTCCCGATTTCCCACTGCGACACAGTGTTATTTCAATTATGTAAATATGTTTAATCATTCCCCTTTTGTTTTTCTAATTATTTAATATTAATGTTGCTTTACCCCTTTATTGCTACAAGAAGGGATATGGCATCTTAAATGAGAGTACTTAGACAAGTGATACACAGATGACTAGATTAAAGCAGACATTTATCAGAATGCATAACCCATTTCCAAAACAAACATGCTATTAACACTCATACTAATATAGCAACACTGGCTATAATTGCACTTCATGAATGTTTTGTCTGTACAAATCTAATGTATTCACAATGAACAATTTCCAATTATTGTTTTTTTCTTATAGAAAGTCCAAAACCCCTGGTGAAAGTTTCAATTATCTTGAGGTATACATCTGAACCAACCATAAGATCACCATTTTTTCTATGGTAGGAAATCTGCAGCTGCTCAAGTACTACTAGACTTGACATATGCAACTTTCACCCATCCACCTTTGAACCTTCGAAAAATGTTTGCATAAAAGAATGTGTCTTTAAGCGCTTCCCTTTTTCCACTCACTCCCTGAAGTAGGAGAAATATTAGGAAATTTACTCTTCCACTCAAAAGCTCTCACACTAGCCTTCAAGAAGCTACACTTATGATAGAAGCATGAACCCAGCAGAGGAGAGCCCCAGAGGGGTCACAGTGTAGGACAGTCAACTGTATACGTTCACACTTCAGGCATCTTATTCAAACCAACTGCAGAAGCCTGATTTGTTCTTGAGAAAACATTATGCTGACTTCAATTCAGACATTTCTATTTTGGTGCAGCTAGACTACACGGGAGTATGTTCCTCTACCATTTAGTAATTTAGATACTTTCAATATTATTGCTAACTGACTCTTGAAGTATAAGAGCCTTAATTATGTTGGTTTAATATTTTGTGCTTAAATATTGTTATTTGTAAACTAACAGTGGGAAACACTACAACTTCCCCACGTTTCTTTCTTATTTCGGTGTTATGCTAAAATATGCTATTGTTGATTGACTGTTAAGTTTTATTAATAATATTTATAATTTTAAGATTATGATTAAGATATTTGGACTTTCCCTACCTATTAAAAGAATAAGCAATCTTTAAAAACCTCCTTTCTCAACCACACTTTTTTCTAATTTGAAATTTTTAGTAACCACAGAGACAAGAATTAGGGTTTAATATTGTATCTGGGTACAACATGAACACAAATGTACAAATTACTTTGCTTCATCATCAACAATGCCTACAAAACACTCAGTGATATCACAGTGTCTATACATAGACAAAGATAAAATATTTATTTGTAAGTTATAAAGAAAATCATGTAAACTGTTTTTTATGAAACAGTTTTTATGAAAAATATTTCATATTTTTTATGAAAAATATTTCATGATTCAAGTTGTCAAGATGAAAGAAAGAAAATCCCAAAGTTCTGTGTAGATGAGAAATGAAAAGTCTTTTTATTGTCAACACATTGATTTTAATAACTTTTCAAATAATAATCCCTGTTGAATTTTTCAGGTAGAAATAATTTTCTAATTACTATTAATTAGAAACTAATTTTTAAATACTTGTTTATACACATCTAACTAGAAATCCTGAAAACTTGTAATACCACTATAGAGAACATCCCAAGAATACCTTGAAATTAGTGTCTGACATCTAAAGACATTTTGCTTTTGATCAGCTCAGTATTCTTTGAATGACCTTAGAACCTACAGGAGGGGAGTTCATGAGAAGAGAGTGGGAGATGGGAATTCACAGAAATCTGCAATTGTTTTCAAATCATGATTCTACTGGATTTTCTAAAAGTCGGTGATCAGAATTTGATCTAGAATTAGAAGTATGAATTATCTGAAGGAAGATGAGAGAACTATTGGGAAATCTATACCTACATGACCATCTAAATTACTTAGATGAAGTAACCAATGAAGGTACCAATGAAGACTAACGAAGGACCTGGAAAACCTATTCTCTGGGAAGCCCCGGCTGCTGCTTCCCAAGATAGAAGACAAGATAGAACAGACCACAGAATTATGTGAAGGTAACATGTTTGGAAATCAGTCAAGGCTGGCAAATGCTGTCCCACCTAAAAGCATTCCTGTGTGTCCAACACAGGAGAAAAACCATACTGCTCTCCAATGTTTGAGGAAGTCTTAGATATACAAATGTTTTTTCCACTCAAATCTTCCTCAGACCAAAGTACCCTAACAGCTTGATTTCAGTAGCTGGATGGAGACAGACAGTTAAAAACAGAAGTGCACTTGCACTTATCCAAGCCTGACATTTTAGGAAGCTGAGACTCGCCCATGTGCTCTTACCAAACATGCACTGAATATAAAACAGAGCCCAAGACAGGGTCCTACCTCAGATCCCTAGGCAGTTCCTCCATTGGGTGTGCTCTTACCAAACATGCACTGAATATAAAACAGAGCCCAAGAAAGGGTCCTACCTCAGATCCCTAGGCAGTTCCTCCATTGGGTGTGCTAAAGCCAGGGGAAATGATTTAGGAAGGTCCAAGTTCAAGCATCCATTCTATCCATCCCACTTCTATTCCAAAAGGTCAACATGGGACAGTTCCACCCTAATTAATCACCACCGTTATGGGAAGGCAAGGAGGAGGGAAGTCATTTTTCTTCCCTGAGTTTTCCTTCATTCATTCAATAAATACTAAGTGCTTACAATGAGCAGAGCCCTTTTCCAGGGACTTCAGAAGCTACATAAATTAAAAACAAAAACTAAAACTAAACAAAAACCATGTCATTCCATTTCCTCAACTTGGTTAGGGCCTGAATCTAACTCTGAGAAAGCTACCTTGTCTATGTTTCTCAATCTCTTGCCTAACTTCCACTTTGGCTAAGAACATCCTGCAACATCAACAGATGCAAGAAAGTAAGTAGTAGTATGTACCTTCTTAGTTTTATCAGCTATCAGAAATATGACTTTGGAAAAGGAAAGAAACCTTTATTCTCTGATAAAACATTTATCTCAACAATTCACAGCAAGAGGCATAGTGGAGTTAGAAAAAGGAATCTTTTATAGAAGGAAACCCTAAAATGAGTCCAGATCCTTTGAGAGAGAGAGAGAGAGAGAGAGTGTGTGTGTGTGTGTGTGTGTATATATCTTCAAAAGAAGAAATGCATTTGTTCTAAAAAACTTTCAGAAACAGTTTTGAGCCTATAGTTTTACCTCATCATTGAAAGCACTTAATTTGTTGAAACAAATTTGGATTTTTATAGAGGCTTCATTACAAAGGCAGGACAAAGGCAGTGTAGCATTATGGAAATGGTGCATCTCATATTTTTTTTTACTATCTTTATGCAAAAACTAGAGACTTATGTCCTTCGTTTCTTCCCATATGAGTACGGTTTTGACTTTATATGCTACAATCAGGCAAAGCCACATATTCTGAAAAAAACAAAGTAAGCAGATTCTGTGAACTTTGAACCCTCCCATACACTGACCAGTTGCTTTGCTTGAAGGAAGGAATGTTGATTTGTCTGCTTATTTCTCTCTTATATCAGGAACTTGGGAACAGTAAGGAAGGGCATCAATAAAGAGGGTAAAGGAAAAAGCCAATGACATTTTTGCAACTGGCTAAAGTTTTCCTGGGTATATTTTAAAACTCATGAACAAGTTGCTTATTAATATCCATTAGCTGACTAAGCTTCCAACAATTTTCTTAAACAACCCACCCAACAATCAAAATGTAGAAAAATAAAACTAATAAAACTGTCTATATAATTGTGTAGGTAAAAATGGGAAAAAATATTATGGCCTGATAAAAGTATTTCTATAATCAAGGTTTAATCCCATAGTAGAAATAGTATGATTTTATTCTCTATTGATATTTTTTAAAAATAGTCACATTTTGAATAGATGATAATAGTATCTTATATTTGCACAGTATTTAGGACATTTTCTAGTATTTTCACATAGCCTCAAAATAATCTTGTGAGATCAGAAAGAAGACTCTTGTGGCATACCTTCTAGAATATGAAATCTAAGGCTCGGAGAGGCTAAGTGGCATGCCCAGTAACCAACCTTCCAAAGAGGTTCCTGAGTCCTATTTGGTGTTATTTCCCCACACCCTTCTAAAAGCAACTTTATTCTTCTACTATAAATGCCAAGCTTTATTTCTAAATAATTTCTAGGATAAAAGTATGAAATAAATTAATTTCTACTTCGTTAACTCTATAGTACTGTTCAAATTCTCTTTTTTAGATAAAGTTTCTTTAAGTATGTTCAAAATTATTCATGACTCATTTATTTTCTTTTTATGAAAAAATCAATGTGTTTAGACTATTTTCAGAAATTGAAAATCTCTCTCATTTTTCAGCCCATACACTTGATCTGTGTGGTGTTGGACCAGCCATCTAGCTGCTCAGTTTCCTCACCTGCAAAATCAAGGTCATACTAATAATGCCCCTTATAAAGCCGCCTTAGGGTGTAAATATGACATGAATTGATTGTTAGGCACTTATAAAGCCGCCTTAGGGTGTAAATATGACATGAATTGATTGTTAGGCACTCAGCCCACTACTTGGGAGCAAGTGGTGCAACCAGGATTTGACCTGAGTTTTTCTTGCTTTCAACCACATCTTTAACCTCCCCCCTGTAGCAGCTTTGTTGGGACATATTGAGAAAAAAAGAACAGAAATGTAAATTGGGGAGAATATAGCTACTAAGATAAAATACTTGGGCTTTAAATTTAAAACTAAGGCAATTGAAGCCCTTGCAAATTTTTGAGCAGAAACTAAATGTTAAAATAAGGAATCTGGAAAATTATTTTGGAGATATGCATATACAGAATACACTGAAGAAATAGTGTAAGAAATTTGATTTGTTAGATACCATTTCACTTTTCTTGATTACCACTAATACAGTCAAATTGGTAATTACATGAACAAATACAAATTTTTCATAGCATGCCAATATTTTCCTGATTTTGTAAGAAGTCAAATTAATTTATATTCTCCCTTAATTATCAATTCTTGCCTTTAGTAACTGGTCTGTGAGTACTCTGTGTACTAGAAGCTAAGGAGAGAATGAATAACCAACCAGCCAAAGAGATATCTCACAAAAAGAAAAATCAAACACAATTTGGAGATGGCCTTGATTTAAGAAACTGATTTTCATGAGGAATGTAAAAGTACAATGTAAAACTAGAACGTTAGTATATAACAGATCATTTGTTTCAATAACATCTTAAAACTAGGTTCATAATAGGGTTAGAAGATTTAGCTCTCTTTAACCTAGAAGTTTTCACCATTTAGGAATGAGGGCCATTTATTTTTAATATTAAGAAGTGAAAATACTTTTAGTATCTGCTAATTGAGGAAAATACGTAATTGTAAAAAGTTACTGTGGATTTGTTAATGCTTGTAAATACACTACATTAGTTATAATAGCATCTATATTTATCTTTTAAATAGTGTACATATGTGAAGGCATGTCATTTAATCAATCTACATACAATGCCCAATATTTTTATAACCTCAGGAATCCTTCATAATAAATTCAGGGTCACTCAGAAGATTGAAAACCCCAAGTTTTCTTATAGGATAATACTACTTTCAAAAACTAATAACAGTACCACTCATTGCAAAACTGTGAAAAGAATAAAAAAAGAAAACAAAATTCTCTTTCAACACAATGAAACTGTTAAGAATACAAGTTAAGTGATGAGGTTCTCATAGTTCTTTTCAAACAGCAATATTCTTTACCTGCTCTCCTGCTCTCATCCTATCTTCTATCAATATTTATTCTAGAGACCAATTTTAAACCTAAGGGTCATTCATTTTATTCATTCTCTTAACAAACATTTACTGTGAGCTTTACGTGTGCCAGGCAGAGATATAATGAGCTAACCATCCTTAGTCCTTGCCTCACAGTGACTACATTCTAGAAAAGACGGACAGTACTCCAAGTGTAATACAGATAAATGTTTCTGATAGTGCCATGATAGAAGAGTACCAAGTTCTAGGAGTGTGGAGAGCAGGGGAACTTGACAGAATTTCAGACTGGGAGTTGGTCAGGGAAGAATTCCCCGAGTAGGGCACCTGGGTGGCTCAGTGGGTTAAGCCTCTGCCTTCGGCTCAGGTCACGATCTCGGGGTCCTGGGATGGAGCTCCGAATCAGGCTCTCTGCTCAGTGGGGAGCCTGCTTCCCCCTCTCTCTCTGCCTGCCTCTCTGCCTACTTGTGATCTCTCTCACTCTCTGTCAAATGGATAAATAAAATCTTTAAAAAAAAAAAAAAAAAAAAAGAGTTCCCCGAGTAAGTGACTTCTGAGCTGAGATTTGAAGGATGAGTAAATGATACCAGTTTAAAAACAAACAAATCAAAGGAAAAAGTTTATGGACAAGAACCAGCTCATATAGGATTTTGTAAGGCACATCAAGATATTTAGTCTTTATCTTAAAAGCAATGGGAAACTGCTGTGGTGTCTTTCATTTACTAACTGTGGGATCAGGGCAATTTATTTAGCCTCTCTGTGCTTCAGTTTTTATTAAATTTTTTAAAAAGTAACTTCTCACATGGATGGATTAAATGAGATGACATGGGTCTAGCCTTGGGCACAGTGCCAGACATATATTAAACATCATTTCATGTTAGTAATTTTTATAACGATGTTATATTTTTTCTCACTCACCTGCTTTGGGGTAGTCTGTATAGCTTTTACACCATTTCACCATCCCCCTATTGGATATTTAGGGACCATCTTCATGTGATGTGTTTCACAAAACTCCAGGAACTTGATGTATACGGGGAAGGAGAGAAGAAGAGAGTAGGAGTCAACCTGTTTAAGCTCTATAGTAACCAAAGTCTTGAAATACAGATGAGTTTCAAGCCCAGTCAATACGGGATTTACTAGCTTTCTTTCCTCCCTTTCCTAGGGTAATAGGACCAACAGTAAACATAGCTCTCAGTGATGGTAAGGGGAAGTTCTACAGGTAGAAGCTAGGCTGATTCTGCACACCGGCTCTCCTGCTCTTCACATGATATCTTTATGCCCAGTCCTCTTCTTCCAAGCCCACCAATGCTACTCTCTCATTATTTCCCCTCTCCCATCCCTCATCCCTCCCCAGGTCTAGGAAATCTCTCACAGATATAAGGAGGTATATTAATCAGAATGATTAATGCTGGCTACTACAACTACAACTGCAAAAATATCAGTGGCTTAACACAGTCAAGGTTTATTTCTCATCCTCAGCGCAATCCAATATGGGTCACGTGGTCTCCTGGGCAACTATCCTCCAAGCTCGGAGACACAGGTGCTTTCATCTTGCAGCTGCACAATCTGGCATTTGTGATTTCCAAGGCCACCAAAGAACAGCAGGAGAAGACAAACAGTTGATGCAGAAGGTTTCTAAGGATGAAGTCTAGAAAGAGTGTACTTCATTTTGACTGATACTCCATTTTCCAAAATTTAGCCCCATGGTCCCAGATAGCTACAAGAGAGGCTAGAAAATCTAACCTTTTTTTGTGATGGGGAAAAAAGAAAAAAGAACACTGAGCATTGTCTCAGCCAGTGGGCAAGGGAGTCTTGCTCTTTCTCGGAATGTTTTGTATATTCCCTGAGTCCCTTTATGTCCAGCAAAAGAGACTGTTAGAATCACTGAACAATCAAACCTACAGCTTACTCTTACCATTTTTCACTAATCAAAAGTGTTTTATCTCCATTTTAAAAGTGAGGAAAATGAAGATTCAGAGAGCAACATGGGATCACTGGCTTGTCTGAAGTATCTCAAGTCCTAAGAAGAGAAAGTACCCTAGGCTTTCCCAAGAATAGTCATTATCATTTTTAGAGACCTTATTATATTAGAATCTTCATGTCCACTGCATAATTGAATTTAATTCATCCACTATTTATGATATGCCAACTCTCTCTAAAACCTCTATTGGCAATTACACTTACATGAAAATGAAACATACATAGACCCTGCCCTCAAAGAATTTATAGACTAATGGGAGGGCCAACATATAAACAACTAAATGTAAGAAATTTTAATCATTTTATTCTTACTTAATTTAGATAATTATTTATTTTTGTGTTATAATCAGCCGAAAGTATGGCGAGGGACTCTCATGTTCTAATCAAATTATTGAATATTCTTCAGGAAATTTGGTAAAAACTCATTGATGAGGAAATATTTTGAAACAGGAGTACATTTTTTAAAAACACCCATCTTTAATTGATATCTAGAATGGAAAACTTAATCCCACATGACTAAGAGACACAGGAGAAGCTCTAGAGCACTATTAGACAACCACACAAGGGATCTGAGGGTCTCAGGAATGAACACCAGCTGAGATTTCCACTTTTCTTCCTTTGAAAAGAGGGAGCTACTCTTAACTATAGGAAACAAACTGAGGGTGGCTGGAGAAGTGGTTGGGAGGATGGGGTAACTGGGTGATGGGCATTAAAGGAGGGCACAGGATGTAATGAGCTCTGGGTGTTATAAGCAACTGGTGATATAAGCAATTGAACTCTACATCTGAAACTAATGATGTACTATATGTTAGCTAATTGAATTTTAAAAAATTAAAATATAAAAGGACCTTGATAATTGTCAACTCAGTGCCAAACTTGCAAATTTTGTAACTTAAATCATCCTTAAGTAAAGTCAACTTTGAGTTACACCAACCAATGAATCATACGACTAGAACCAAAGAAAGTAAAATGCAAATGTGTAAGCTGCTTGCTCTGCAGTGTGGAATGTGTTCCAGAATATCAGCAGCACCTGAGAGATTGTCAGAAATGCATAATCTTGGGTCCTGCCCAAGATTTACTGAATTAGAATTGCATTTTAACAAGATCCCCAGGTGATCTATATGCACATTAAGTTTGAAGAAGCACTGGTATTAAAAAAAAAAAAAAGTCTGTATTTTGGCATTTACTTCCAAGAACCTACAGATTTATAATCCTTAGACAAGTATATTTTATATCAATATAGCATTCCCTCTCTATGACAAAACAGATGAGAATTTCTTACACCGATAGGCAATCTGATTTGATTAAAATTGTATAAATTTAAAAATAAATAAAGTTGGGTGCCTGGGTGGCTCAGTGGGTTAAGCCTCTGCCTTCAGTTCAGGTCATGATCTCAGGGTCCTGGGATTGAGCCCCACATCGGGCTCTCTGCTAAGCAGGTAGCCTGCTTCCCCCTCTCTCTCTGCCTACTTGTGATCTGTCAAATAAATAAATAAGTATTTTTAAATAAATAAATAAATAAAGTTGTCTAAATTTTATTATTTCTACAAACAGGTGGCAAAATATTTTATTTCACACAAATGGGATCAAACAAAAGCAAGAATATAAACATTGGTGAAAAGGGGGAATAGGACGTCTAGGTAGACACAGAGGTTTATGATCTCAAAATTTATGTGTATTTCAAAAAATGTTATTTTTTTCCTTTTGGTAGTGCTCTTTCAGTATGAAGGGCACAGAACTTCTTACAAATGCACAAATTAATAAATCTCCAAGTCTTCCAAAGTTTATAGGAATTTGTGGGTGATGGCTAAAACAGACATAAGTTGAAAAAAAAATATTGTCTTAAGCTATCTCTTCCTATTGCAGCCAAATATTCAGACAGAAGATGGGAAGGAAAATGGAGGAGAAATTTTTTTCAAGGTCTCTATTCTTGGGAAAGGAGAGTGAAAGGAGTAGGGAATGGCCAGAAGTGTTAGAGACCACTAGCTATCAATTTCCAATCCCTTTCATCACAACCCAAAACAGCAAATTACGGATCAGTAGACCAGATATTTCTATGGAGGCTTTTTACAACTTGTTCCCACCGTCACATTACCAATTGAGCTACTCTTGCTAACATGACACTTTTTTTTTAATTAGAGCAATTTGTTTCATAGAATGAGTGATATCTTTCTTAAGATCCCATTCCTGCTGTCTCTGAGCCTCTTTGCCTTGAGGACCCTTCTGTACCCAGTGAGCCTAAAGCAAGTCTTGCTTTGAAAAGAAGCAGAGTGCTGCATTTCAATATTACAGACTACTTCAAAATTATGTTTTCATTTCCCAGAAAGAGTTTTTAAAATGTACTACACTTCAGCGGCTGTATCCTGCCTGAGCCCAGCACCAAGGAGCATTTCAACAAGCTCTGGAAGGAACTCACTTTCCTCCTTTTGTTGAAAGATAAAGGTGGGTCAAGAGATGGGTCCAAGTACTCTCTTGGAGAACCCACCGAGTGAGCCACATCCTGTAGCTTGTGTCTGATTCTTTCCCAGGTCCACGCCCTGGCTCAGGGGTACCTGCAGGAAAAGGCTAGCCACCACCTTGATTTTCCCAGCCAAGAGCAAAGATAGTTGCTCTGAGAACCCCCATGCACAACATCTGAAAGAAACCCCCAAATTTGAGCCATTCTCCCCCACTACCTTCACCTCTGCCCCAAGGAGAAAGCATTAAAATTTTTACCTCAGAGGGGCACCTGGGTGGCTCAGTCCGTTAAGCATCCAACTCCTCATTTTAGCTCAGGCCATGATCTCAAGATTGTGAGCTCCAGCCCCACACTGGGCTCCATGCTGGGTGTGGAGCCTACTTAAGATTCTCTCCGTTCCTCTCCCTCCTTCTCTCTAATAATAATAATATTAATTTCAAAAAAATAAAATTTTTACCTCAGAGCATAAGCTCCACAAAGAATTAAGCATTACACCTTCAAATAATAGAATAGTGAAATACAACACTTCTATTCTGAAGCGTCTATAGTGCTTTCGTATCTGCCTTTTCAATGCTCACAGAGATGTTTTAATTTAACATTTGGTGGCAGGCATCACCTGAAAGAACGAAGTGCTAAGTAGACAGATCTACATTTTAAATTGAAGAAGGGATGACTTCAGTTCCCCAGGCACCAGCGACATCTAAATAAAATGAAATCTAACACAAAATTATAAAGAAGTATTTTTTACTTTGAGATATTTGATTAATAAACCACTTTGAAATGCTAACCGTATGCCACTGTTGGATGCAGGAGAAACAAAGTCTAATGAGATAAGCTTCCTGCCTTTGAAGCATTCACAGGACCACTTGGATTTCCAGCACTGTGGGCCACTGGGTAGGGGCTTCTAAGAGTGATCTATGGAGTTTGTCTCATCACCCATATTGTGTCTGCTACAGGCGCTTTGGGGAGGAAGCCACACGCAGTAGCTCCCTCTCCTGCACCCTCATTAGCCCTCAGGCCTCCCTGTCAAAACTACGAGTGACCAGTTGGGGACACTAGGAGAATCCTCAACTGTTCTTTGGGAGAAGAAATTAATCATTATGGTGCCAGTTTTCTTCACCCATGATCCCAGTTGTCTACCATCTGTTTACTTCATTAGGAGGTTAAATAGGAGAAAAGAAAAAAATAAAACACCCAGATTTATTCATTGGAATCTATTGTAACAAATCTGGGGCACATGGGTGGCTCAGTCAGTTAAGCATCTGACCCTTGATTTCAGCTCAGGTCATGATCTCAGGGTCATGAGATTGAGCCCCTCACTGGGCTCTGTGCCCTAGGGGGAGTCTGCTCCAGATTCTCTCTCCCCCTCTCCCTCTGCTCCTCCCCCTGCTCACTCTCTCAAATAAATAAATAAATAAATCTTTAAAAATATGTTGTAACAAATCTGAAGGTAAGTGTTATTACTAAGCTCTTAACAGAAAGTCAGAAAGTTGGATTCTCAGTTTGGGGTTTTTTTCTTTCACTTATTCATGATAGTGCACCCTGGACCACCACGTACAATTGAGAACCCACTTTAAAAACCACAAAGCAGGGACACCTGGGTGGCTCAGTGGGTTAAAGCCTCTGCCTTCAGCTCAGGTCATGATCCCAGGGTCCTGGGATCGAGCCCCGAATCGGGCTCTCTGCTCAACGGGGAGCCTGCTTCCTCCTCTCTCTCTGCCTGCCTCTCTGGCTACTTGTGATTTCTATCTGTCAAATAAATAAATAAATCTTTAAACAACAACAACAAACCACAAAGCACCGGAAAGAATTGCTCTTAAAATGGGGAGATCAACAGTGTTCAAAGTGGTGAATCTAGATACCCAAAACCTATTCATTTTACTAAAAACAAACAAAACTAATCACTTTAAGCTTTGAAATTGATAATATGTAATATTTGTTGAGCATTTATCATGTGCCAAACATTGGCCTAAGTACTTTATATACCTTTTAGTCTTCCCCAAAACCCTGTGACATCGGTGCTATTCACATCTGCATTTTACAAATGAGAAAACCCAGGCCCAGAAAGGTTAACCAACTCACCACCAAGGGTACACAGCTAGCGATCAGTGGAGTTAGGAATTTTTAGCTCAGCCACTAAGTTATACTGCCATTTCTATGACACCACAGTGAATGTGAGGTTTGAAATCACCAGCAGAAAAGATGACAAATGCTGCTCTTCCCAGAATATCCCAGCAAATAGGAAAAGCAAAAAGCCAGCCTAACATTGAGTATTTCCCATATTTTAAGGATTTTTTAAAAAATTTATTTGACAGAGAGACAGTGAGAGAAGAAACATAAGCAGGGGGAGTGGGAGAGGGAGAAGCAGGCTTCCCAATGATCAGGGAACCCAATGCGGGCCTCGAAGCCAGGCTCAATCCCAGGACCCTGGGGTCACAACCTGAGCCAAAGGCAGATGCTCAACCGACTGAACTATCCAGGCGCCCCAGAGTATTTCCCATATTTTAGATACTAAGGCAAGTACTTCGCATGCATGATCTCATTTAATTCTCACAATGCTATTAAGCAAGTACTATTATTGTTCTATATCCATTTAAGCAGTGAAGAAACTGGGGTATGGAGAAGAAAGATCCTGTGGTGGCCCAAGATGACCAGATAGATCCAAACTCAACTCTGACTGAGTCCAGAGCCTAGGATGTCATCACTTTGCTAAGTAATACTTTATTTTTTTGTTTTGTTTTGGTTTTTGAGCCCCGTGTGAGAAGATAAATAATATTTTAGGATTAATATGCTTTAAAAGATTTTATTTTTAAGTAATCCTTACACCCAATATGAGGCTCAAACTCCTATAATTAATTAGCCAACTACTCCTATAATTAATATTTTAAATCAAAGCATGCATGGGTACTGACAGTGTTGAGCTTGGGGATATCTCAAACATTTGGATGTTTACAGTTCAAAGTATCTAAATTCTTTTAAAACTGCTGATATAAAACTGCAATATAATCCATTTTTTCTTTCCCTTAACATTCAAATCGCCACATTTTTGCCTTTGGTGAGGTTTCCTGTATTTAATAAATATTTAAAGAATTAGCTTTGTTGGTTTTAGTTGCTTTTTTGCTCCTGTTGCTGACATATTTAAAGATATGTCTTTTTAAAAAACAAGGAAGTTCCCTAACCTAAAACTCTCTAACAAGAGTTCACTACCAATTCGCAGTCCTCACTCGTGTGTCTGGTCAACACACAGATTCTGGGGCACTGGGTCCGATCAGAGAGAGACTCCAGGAACTGAAGGTACAAAGCAAGGCAGTCTGAGAAAAAGGTCACTGTTTTTGTTAGGCAGTGTCCTTCCTTTATATGAATTTAATAAAGGCAGCACAATCCTTACTTTTAAAATAATATTTAAAGATGATAAAATTCTCACGGAAGCATCAAAACATTGAGTGGGTAGAACAGACTCTTGTTTCCCTTGAGTGGCTAGAACAGTCTCTCATGTGAGTGTCTAAATACCTATTTAGATCATTCAAATGCCATACACGTCAAAACACTCCAACTTAACACTTCCTTTGAAGTCACGACAATCAGTTTTTTATTAGTGTCATTATTTAGCATTTCTATAGCACTTCACTTTTGACAGGTGCTTTATAATTATTTATACTCTTATTTAACTCCTACTCACTTATTAGCATGCAGTTTCTTTCCCAATAAAATATATATAGATTCCTTGACAAAACTGAATCTACCCAAACCCAAGGGGTTCAAACTTGTATCAGAATCTGAGGCAAACAGGACAAATAAAACGGATGAGATAGGTAGATAGATAATAACTAGAGTGACATATAAGAAACTAATTCCTGGGGCGCCTGGGTGGCTCAGTGGGTTAAAGCCTCTGCCTTCAGCTCGGGTCATGGTCTCAGGGTCCTGGGATCGGGTCCCACATCGGGCTCTCTGCTCAGCGGGCAGCCTGCTTCCCCTTCTCTCTCTGCCTGCCTCTCTGCCTACTTGTGATCTCTTTGTCAAAATAAATAAATAAAATTTTTTAAAAATTGATGGAGGAATAAGTGAATATGGCAAAGACTGCTAGTTATTGTCCAGTATGCATTCTTTCTTTCTTCCTTTAAATAATAGAATCTCAGGGGATGCCTGGCTGGCTCAGTCACAAGAGCATGCTACTCCTGATCTTGGGATCATGAGTTCAAGCCCCATATTGGGTCTAGAGATTACAAAAAAAAATTTTTAAACAAACAAATAAATAATGGAATCTCCTGCTACCCCTCTAGATAGTACAATTCCCAGCCTCACTTACAACTAGAAGTAGCAACATAGCTAAGTTCAGGCCAATGATAGGTGATAAGGAGTGATATAGGCAGCTTCTGATTCACATCCTTAATGATAAAGCTAGTTGCCATGGACATCTTTTGTTCCTGTTCCCCTGACTAAAAAATGACACTAATGGAGGCAGTGAACTTGGATGCTTAACATGGAAGCCACATGTTCTGTTTGAAAGAGCTGATTCCTTAGCCCAGATCTCTGAATGACCTCTTGGGACACAGCTAGTGCATTTCTGGGTCTCTTTGTTATAGAAACTTAGCCTGTGTCATAACCAATAAAGTAACCAAACAAGGAGAACACACACACATACAGACTATGAGATTAACTTGACTGGCTCTTGATAAGAAGAATACAGGTAGAGGTGCCTGAGTGGCTCAGCTGGTTGGGCATCTGCCTTCAGTTCCGGTCATGGTCCCAGTGTCCTGGGATCAAGTCCCTGCATCGGGCTCCCTGCTCAGCAGGGAGCCTGCTTCTCCCTCTCCCTCTGCCTGCCACTCCCCCAGCTTGGGCTCTCCCCACTCCTCACCGTAACAAATAAATAAAATATTTAGAAAACAGAGTACGGGTAATGATAAAGGGGAATTTCAATTGGAAGTAGCTAGAAAAATGACAGAAATGACCCTAGATTAAACTTCTAACACTCAATTCAGTACAAAGTTCTATAATACTACATTTTTTAACTATTACAGATTTCAAATAAATTTCAAGCAATTTCAAATAAATTAACAATTTTCTATTGAAATTGAGAAGCTCATATAGCAGAGAACTAACCCATCCATTTCAAAGATTTCTTACATTGATGATAGATGGACCTAACCCCTCAGAAGGCAGGAATATGCCTCACCTATTTTTGTATCTTCTCCTTTCCTTCACATGTCAGGCAAAAACAAAACAAAACAAAAACCCTACCAGTATAGTAATGACTGCCAGGTTTTGATGGATAGGAATATGAAAGGGTAATCTTTGCCAGAATATACAGATCAGGAAGTACCATGGGTAAACATTCCTAGACCCTTCTTTGTATAAAAACTGGAAGGCTTTCCAAGATGAAGGTGAGCAATTGGATGCCACCATGAACATAAACATTTTTACTCGCTTTTGAAAGCTATCACCTAATTCAACCTAATTCTTCCCCTAGGTCTAGTCAGAACCTATTCGGATTCAAAAGTACTGATGAGAATGAGTACATCTATGTCAGGAATTATTCAGCCAAATAGAACTCTAGGTAGTTGAATTAATAGTACGTCTTCTTCCCATAAAACGTGACCCCTACCTAAGATTTTCGATGCCTTGATCAGAAGAGGTTCAGGAATAGGAAAAAGCAGTCATTTTGAATCTCTAGTCTGATGTCATTTGGTTTGTTATCATTTGTTATTTGAATTGGCTCTAGTTAGAACTAAATAAGAAATGGGACTGAAATAATGGAAACAATGAAACAATGACTGAGTTATCTATGCAATTCTTGGCCCTGATAATAATGGGAATGCAATAGTATCTAAGAATCTCAGATGCCAAGTAAATATCAACTTCATCTCACATCTCTGAGATTAAATTTCCTATTTTCCAGACAGGGCAATTTGGTGTGAGAACACAGGCAAGCCTTTCTAAGGGGAAATTAGAGTTGGAGATGTTAAAATTCACAATTTTAAGAAGTGTCATAGTATAGTTTATGGCAATGACTCTCACCTTTTCCCAGTGAAAAACATGACTCTCATCAAGAATTAATCCCAACCCCTTCGGCCCACTGCTATGCTACAGGCAATTTCACCTTTCACAAAAAGAGTTTTCAATAAACACATAAGAGTCCCTAGTAGTGACTTAAGAAATGCTAGATTATAGGCCTCCATCCAACTGAGCACTAAATAAGGGTGGGGTTAGAAGATCAATACAGGAAACCAGATGGATTGCATGGAAAGACCTATGTGGGAAGAGCTTTGTTTGATGGACCCAGTGAGTACAGTCCCCTCCCATTCGGGGTGTCTAGAGTACACCCTTGATTCTCGGTGCTTTCAATGAAGTTTCTGCTTTTATGGGACAGCGGCTTTCTATCAAAGAGTGTCATAACATCCTATCAAAGAGTGTCATAACACAGAACCCTTCTAATTGGTGTGGAGAGCTCTGCAAGAGCATATTAGTTGTAAGCCATAGCATCACCTCTCTTTAGGGAGAAGGAACGAAATTTAAATACACGGGGAGACAGAGAGATAATTAATTGCCTTCTTGGCAACCCACCACTCTACTGCCAATGGGATCACTGTGACAAGTTATGAAATTCAAGTCAAAATATTTAACTCAGCCACTTACTCAAGTGGTAGACCCAATTTTAGGCACCCCACAGTTAGGGTGCTGATAGAGAAAAAGTCTTCTCTTCATTTTCTGCAGTGGCACATTTAACTGTTGGCATCTATGAGTGTTCTGTTTCCTCTATGAAGGATATATCTGTCTGTAAAGCATATATACGTTATTTCTATCAATGTAGGGAATAAATGATGAATACAGGGAATTATAGTAATCTGGATAGTTCCAGAAAAACATAGCACATAGATTAAGAATTAAGAATAGATTAATACTGGAAGTCTTTCAGAATGACCTGATGAAAGTGGGCCTATCAATAGGGTATAAGAGGGTGAATTAGCCAGTATTCCCAAAGAAATGCTGGCAATACCAACTTGATCCATGCTCCTGGAAGATGAGATTTCTGGGTCACCCAAATGGAGCCAACTGATGTAAATTATACAAGTGAGGCAGGAAATTCTGTGACCAAAGCTTCAAGGGTCAGGGTGGAGGACAGAATAACCCTTGGGGCTACTTGAAGTTGGAAGTGAGAAATGGAAGGAAAGAAGAAAGAAGGTAGTTGTGTCTCTGTCTTGATTCCACAAGGTTTGACAGCATCTGAGATTACAAGCTTTTCTGAGAGGTAAGGGCTCCCTCGTGGGAACACACTGTAAGTATTTCCTACTGGTTTTTATATTCACCTCAATAAAATGCACCCATTTTAAATATATGGTTTGATGAGTTTACACAAGTGTAATCATCACCACAGTCAAGATATAGGACATTTTCATCATCTCCCAAAATTTCCTCAAGGCTTTTATCGGCTTACCCCAAGCCCCGGGGCAACCACTGATCTCCTTTTTATCAGTGTGGACTATTGTGTGTTCTTGTATTTCATAGAAGTAGAATCCCACATTAAATACTGTCTTTTCATCTAGCTTCTTTTGCTAAAGAATGTTTTGTTTATTAAACAGATAGTTTTCATATTTATCCCTGCTTGTTTGTATCCATGGTTTATTCCTCTGTACTGCTGAGTAGAGTTTCACTGTACCAATACACCGTACTTTGTTTATCCATTCACCTGTTGATGGGTATTTGGATTGTTTTCAGGTTTTGGCTGTTACGAATAAACTGCTATGGACGTGCGTATGTGTGTACAAGTCTTTGTGTGGACATATGCTTTCATTTCTCTTGGGTAAATATCTAAGAGGGGATTTCTGAATCCCCTGAAAATATAAGAAATGGCCAAAGTATTTTCCCAAGTGGCTGTACCATTATGCCGCCCATCAGCACCATAGGAGAGTTCCAGTGACTTCACATCCTTACCAGCACTCAATACTGTCTGTCTTCAGTGTTAGCCATTCTAGTGTGCGTATAGTGACATGTCACTGTGATTTTAATTTGCATTTTCCTAAAAGTGTTCAACATCTATTTATGTGCTTAACAGCCATTCATATATGTTCTTTTATGAAATGTCATTCAAATCATTTTTAAATTGGGTTGATTCCTATGTTGACTTCAACTTCAACTCTCTACTAAGGGTGACAGCACTTCTGATCAATTTGATTTAGAGCTGGTAATTTGAGGCTTTCTAATAGCACTGCTAGGGCTCAAAATTACTAGCCAGGGCTCAAGTGAAAAGGTCAAAAATATATGGAATGCATAAATCAGACTGCATCACTCTCCTGCTTAAAAGCTGCCAATGGCTTCCCTTGACAATTATAATAAATCCAAACTCTTTACCTTGGCCTCCAAAGTCCATATGAATTGACCACTGCATCCCTCTCCAATCTCATCTCTTCCCATTTTTCCCTTGCCCACCGTGCTCCTGATACTTTGATCTTCTTTTCATTCCTCAAACACACCACATTCTTGACTCTGTCCCCTCTGTCCGGGATCATATTCCCGTAGAGTTCCGTAAGCTGCCTCCTTCTAATCATTCAGGTTTCAATGTCAGTGTAAGGACTTTTCTGCCTAGTCCTGAAAAACAGCACCTCTCAGTCCCTCTATATCCAGCTGTTGTCACTGTCTGAAATTCTCTATATTTTGTACGTGTTTCTCCCCCACTAGAACTCATGCTTCACGAGTACACATACTTTGTCTTGGTCATTGATCCATCTCTGGCACATAGAAACAGTGTCAGGAACATAGTACCAGCTAATTAACTGTTTTTTGGAAGGAAGGGGGGAGTAGACAGAGAGGGATAGAGGGAATGAGAAGAGAGGAAAAGAAAGCAGGTTTTCATAAAAGTAAAAGATAAGACAACTCCCATTCAGACTCTCTATATGGAGAGTGCTTCATTCAGGGTTTGGCACAAAGCCTGCTTCTCTGTTCCCTCAGCTGTTTGTCCTTAGAAAAGTCCCAGCCTCTAGAATTGGAATGGCCTTTGTAAGAGCCAGAGAAGGCCATCGCTGGAGAACACACCAAACGTAATCATTGGGAAAGCATCACCATCTCCCCAGACCTTCCACTCATAAGAAGGATTCATAAGATGAGGTGGGCAAGAGAAAGGGGTAGCTTTGGGGCATAGCGTTCGGCCAGGAGTAGGGGAAAGGACATTCCTGAGATTCTTTCATAGTCTCTTTTTGGATGGCCTCAAGTTTCTGGAGCATTCTCTCTTCCTCATCGTTGCCGAAAGGTTTCGGTTTTCACTGTGTTGTGATCCTTTTCTTCCAAAACTCTTTAGTGGCTAATAGCTTCGGCTTGCTTTCTGAGCCAGACTTCACTCCGCCGCTTCTAAATCGCATTTTTACTCCTTCTAGTTTTGTGATCTGGTCCCTTTGACCCTTTGTAACAGACTTTAAAACTCAGTTTTTTACTCAAATTGGAAATTCAATGCAAGAAATGGCCTTTTTCTCTTGTCCCTCTGATTTTTAAAATTTTTTTTTGCCTCTGGTCACTTAAAAAATTATGATAGGTGGGGCACCTGGGTGGCTCAGTGGGTTAAGCCTCTGCCTTTGGCTCAGGTCATGATCCCAGGGTCCTGGGATCGAGCCCCGAGTCGGGCTCTCTGCTCAGCAGGGAGCCTGCTTCCTCCCTCTCTCTCTGCCTGCCTCTCTGACTACTTGTGATCTCTGTCTGTCAAATAAATAAATAAAATCTTTTAAAAAATTATGATAGGTAAATAGATAGATAATATTATTCCCATTTATGTGTGTTGTGGTTTTAGAGCATCTTTCAAGGGGCCCATGGCTGGTGACCACACAGAACGACCTCCGTATTTGCTACGTGTGCTATTTCCAATACAAGTCTTCAAAGCACCAATTTTCTGCCTGGTTCCCAACTCATGAACAAAGTCTCCCCCTCTTCAAATGTTATACTTTTTATAGAGCCTCAGACTTTATCTGCTCAGTAACAAATCAAAAGGAAATTTACATGAAAACTATACCTGAGGTTTTTATCAACTTTATGTGTCTAAAACTTCCTAAATTCAAAAGCCTTCACCCTTCAGATTCCCTCTACGGCATTCACTTGTGCGTTTAAGCATTCATTTCATAAATAGTTAGTAAAAACCTATCATGTGGTAGATGCTGAGTGTAGGTAGAAGTGATAAGAAACACTACGTATGCTGTTCCCACCTTAAAAGGCTTATGCTCTTAATGCAGCACTAAATAATTACATTACATACTGCATGCTGTATTAGGGTTGTCCAGAGAAATGGAACCAGCAGAGTGTGTATACATAGAGAGACTTATCTTGAGGAATTTGCTCATATGATTGTCAAGGCTGGCAAGTCCAAATCCTTCAGGATGGGCCTGGTAGTGGGAGACCCAGAGAAGAGTTGTAGTTCGAGTCCAAAGGCCATTTGCTGGCAGAATTCCCTTTTCTCTGGTGGGGAAGGTCAGCCTGTTTAAAATTAAGACCTCCATTCTTTCTTTAAAAAAAATTATTAAAAGGGTGCCTGGATCACTTAGTTGGTGGAATATGCAACTCTTAATCCCAAGGTCATAAGTTTGAGCCCCACATTGGGCATAGACATTACTTTTAAAAATATTATTAAAGTTACTAGGGTAGCATTAAAGTGAATTTAAAAAAAAAAAAATTAAGACCTTCAACTGATTGGATGAGGCCCATCTACGTTGTGGAGGAAATCTACTTCAATCAGGCTATTGATTTTATTTTTTATTTGTATTTTTTAAGATTTTATTTATTTGACACAGAGAGACAGTGAGAGAGGGAACAAAAGCAGGGGGAGTGGGAGAGGGAGAAGCAGGCTCCCCATGGAGCAGGGAGCCCAATGCAGGCCTCCATCCCAGGGCCCTGGAATCATGACCTGAGCCAAAGGCAGATGCTTAACAACTGAGCCACCCAGGTGCCCCAGGCTATTGATTTTAAACGTTAATCTCATCTTAAAAATATCTTCACAGAAACATCTAGGATAATGTTTGACCAAATATCTGGGTACTGGGTCCTAGCCAAGTATGTTCAACTGAAGGGTCACCACATGAGTGATGAGAAAGGGTGCTAACATTGACTGAGCACTTACTATTCTGTGCCTGATCCTTTGCAGACTTTAGGTCATTTATTAAACCATTGGTAGAGTATATATATTATCTGCTTTTACAGATCAAGAAGATGAAGCCTAGAGAAGCTGAATAACTTGTCCGAGATCACTCAGAAAGATTCCAACCCACATCATTGTGGCAGGAAAGCCCTTGACAAGTTGGGCTGGAGGGTATTCCTGGTGTGTAAGAAAGGCAGAGGGGGCGGGGAAGATTTGCTGCATAATCTTAAAAGTTCTTCCTCTGGAGTCAGGGAACTTGGGGTTGTTTGGTTTTGGTTTGTTTTTTTTTTTTCCCCTAACTCATGATGTCATCATCTATCATTTTTCACTGACTGAGTTTTTTCTGTGTGCATGTCTTTTTTAAGAATGGAAGTTGAGGGGAGCCTGGGTGGCTCAGTCTTTAAGCATCTGCCTTCAGCTCAGGTCATGATCCCAGGGTCCTGGGATCAAGCCCTGCATCTGGCTCCCTGGTTGGCAGGAAGCCTGCTTCTCCCTCTCCCACTCCCCTTGCTTGTGTTCCCTCTCTCGCTGTTTCTGTCAAAAAAATAAAATCTTAAAAAAAAAAAAGAATGGAAGTCCACATGTTTATGATTAAGCATGTAACCCTATATGCATGATAAATACAAATAATATTCAAATGCTCTTCTAAAATGCTTACCTCGTCTTCTTTCTAGTTTAGTATTTATATCGGAAGTTATTGTTTTTAGTTTCCAATTCTTTCTCTTTTTTAAAAAACACTTCAAAAACCCTGATTGACATAGAAAAATCTGTATATATTTAACGGACACAACTTGAGTATGGAGATAAGTATACATTTGTGAAACCATCGCCACAATCTATACCATAACTATGCCCATTGCCTCCCCAAGTTTCCTCTTGCCTTATTGATTGATTGATTGATTGATACCACTTCTTGATAAGAATGCTTAACATCAGATCTACCTCCTAATAAATTTTTAAGTATACACTACAGTATTATTAAGTAAAGACAGTCTGTTTTACAGTAAATCTCTAGGATTTATCCATCTTGAATAAATGGAACTTCATAGCTTTTGATTAATACCTCCCCATTTCTCCTTCCCTCCCAGCCCTGGCAGCCACCATTTTACTCTCTGCTCCTATGAGTTTAATTATTTTAGATTCCTCATTTCAGTGGTACCATGTAGTAATTTTCCTTCCATGTCTGGCTTCTTTCACTTACCTTATGTCATCCAGGTTTATTCATGTTGTCACCAATGGCAGGATTTCCTTCTTTTTTAAGGTTGAATAATATTCCATTGAATCTACTTAGTACATCTTCTTTATTCATCCATCTTTTGATGAACAGTTAGGTTGCTTCCATGTCCTAATTATTGTAAATAATGCTGCAATAAATTTAAGAGAGAAGACAGTAATTCAAGATCCTGATTTCAATTCCTTTAGATAGATAAAGCAGGATTGCGGGATCATATGGTATTTCTTCTTCTATTTCTTTCTGAGTCCTATCACTTCATTTCTTTGTTTTTCTAATTCTGATTTTTTTTAGGGGGAGTGGGTCATGTCTTGTATTTTCTTCAGGTCTTTTGGTTCACACTGATATAGAAGTGTATAGTTTTCATTTATTCTGTTGGCCTTTCTGGAATGGTTTAATTATCTGTAGCAGTGATTTTTTTTTTCTTACAGATTTAGATAGGATTTTACCTCAATAATTTATGTGGCTTATTTATCACATGAAATTAGTTTTCCCAAACTTTTATATGGAAGGATGCGTGGGTGGCTCAGTTGATTAGGTGTCTATCTTCAGCTCAGGTCATGATCCTGAGGTTCTGGAATCGAACCCTCCATCAGGCTCCCTGCTCAGGGGGGAGCCTGCTTCTCTCTCTCCCTCTGCCTCCTTCCCCCTGCTCATGCTCTCTCTCTCCCCCTCAAATAAAATCATAAAAAGAAAAACCTTTTATATGGAGGCATAATTCAGGGCAGCTTTTTTAACTTCATAGAACTCCTTCTTCTGCTTTCTTGGTGTTCAAAAAGGGAGCAGCTTAGCTTCTGATATTCCCCAGTTCTGTCCCCATCTCCTACCTTTATCTACACCCGCTCTTCCCCACATCTGTTATCTCTGTCATACTCATCTGGGACCCTATTTAAGAAGGGACTCGTGGGTGGTCAGTTTTGAGAATTCACAAGGGCTAGATTTCTTCATCTTCCTCAGACCTTACCACTGTCCCCTTGCACTACCCATTATTAGACTTGGCAAAACCTCTCCCAGATGGGATATATTATTTTCATGGATTGCAACCTAGCCCATCGGGCTTTTTAGGAAATACTTACAGGCGACTTTGGAGATCTGCTCTTGTCAGGTCAAACACTGCATTGCTTCCCTCTGCTTTCTGCCACCCCCCGCTCCACGAAGATTGCAGGTCCCATGCAGGTATCATGATAGTGGTTTTTTTTTTTCCTGCTTACTAGTATTTTACAGTTCACAGGAATGCCTTTTGTCTCAGGTTGGGGATTGCCAGAAGCATCCATTATGATGGAGTTTAGAGGGCGAAGTCCTTATTAGGGAACAACACAGATGAAAGAATGATGGGGCAGAAGGACTTGTAGAACTGCAGTGCAGGTCTGGCAATGCCTCCAGCAACCCAGCAGAGGTCTGCAGAAAATGCTGCCTATCACAACCGTCCCACAGTGGGTGCAAACAGCACCGAGTTTATACCCCCTCTCATTCAGCTCTTGGAATCCGCCTGTCCTGGGAAAGGTGAGGTTCCAGGCAAGACAGTTCTCTGCAAGCTGAGGCAGATCCTGAAATTGCTGAGAGTTCCTAGGAGCTGGGCAGCCAATCTTTTCTTCCAGAGCACATGTCGGTGTCTCCCACCCCTGGTCACCTCCTTTTGTTGTAAATACTGTCTGCTGCAATTTTATTTGGAAGTGCTTTGAATCTATAGATGAATTTAGGAGAATCTATGTCTTTACAATACTGAGCTTTACAATTCGTGAGAATGATACATCTCTCGTTTAGTTTATAGTTTTATGGGTTTTATAAAGTTTTATAATTTCCTTTTTTAAAAAAATATTTTATTTATTTATGACAGAGAGAGAGAGTGAGAGAGGGAACACAAGCAGGGGGAGCTGGATAGGAGAATCAGGCTCCCTGCCGAGCAGAGAGCCTGATATGGGGCTTGATCCCAAGACACTGGAACCATGACCGGAGCCGAAGGCAGATGTTAACAACTAAGCCACCCAGGAGCCCCTGAAGTTTTATAGTTTCCTGTGTAAAAGTCTTACATTTCTTTTATGAGATCCTCCTCCTAGTTATTTAATGTTTTCAGTGATATTGTGATATTATTTTAGAATTTTCATTTTCTAATTGTTTGCTGCTATGTATATATTCATTATATATCTTGAATTTTATATATTGATTTTATATCCAGTGACCTTCTGAAATTCACTCATTAATTCTAATACTGTTTCTGCAAAATTTGTTTGGATTATCTAGACATAATCACAATATTTTCAATTCATAACAGATGTATTTGTTCATTTGTTTCAAATTTTTGCATATTTTATTTCTTTTGTTTGCCTTTTTCTGTGCCTAGGATTTCTAGGAAATGCTGAACAGAAGTGATGACAACAGGTGACCCCATTCCTGGGATCAGAGGGAAAGTTTTCAATATATCACTATTAACTATGATTTTACTGTAAGTTTTTTGAAGACACATTTTCAGATTAAAGCAGCTTTCTCTATTCCTAAGTTTTTAATAATAAATGTAAGTACTGAATTTTATCACCTGGGTATTCTTCATCTCCTGAGAAAATCATATTATTTTTCCCCTTTGAATGTGAATGAGGAATTTGAATTCCCCTTTGAATTCCCCAATGTGAATGACATTGGTTGACATTTTTATTATTAAAACAACCTTGCATGCCTAGAATAAAAGTAACTTGATTGTGATATATTATCTTTTTAAAATAAACTGATAGCTTCTACTTGCAAATATTTTGTTTAGAATTTTGTAACCATATTCAATTCTTCCGCCACCCCCCAGACAATATTAGGTCCTTAGACTATGTCAACTCCATTTACCTCACCATCACCGTTTTAAACTCTTATTTTCATGCCCCTTAATTGTGCATATATTTAAAACCTAGTAATTCATCATTATTATGGGTTTTTAAAAAATATTTTATTTCTTTATTTGACAGAGAGAGACACAGCGAGAGAGGGAACAAAAGCAGGGGGAGTGGAAGAGGGAGAAGGAGGCTCCCCAATGAGTATGGAGCCCAATGTGGGGATCGATCCCAAGAACCTGGGATCATTACCTGGGCTGAAGACAGAGGCTTAAGGACTGAGTCACCCAGGTGCCCCTATTATGGTTTTTTAATAGAATTTTTCCATTATATTTTTCTGCCTATTTACCTCTCTTGTGGTTCTTCATTTATTCCTGTGTTTCTCTTTCCTTCTGAGATCATTTTGCTTTTGCCTAAAGACCTTCCTTCAGTAGCTTTTTTTTAGTGCAAATCTGTTTGTGAACAATCCTCTCAGTTTTTACCTGGAAATATTTTCATTTCACCTTCTCTTTAAAGGATATTTTTGCTAGGTATAGAAGTTATTTTCCTTCAGCTCTGAAAATTCTGAAAGCCACCTAATGTTAACAAGAGAGCTTGTTTTATTTTATTTTTTTTTAAGATTTTATTTATTTATTTGACAGATCACAGATTTATTTGACAGGCTCCCTGCTAAGCAGAGAGCCTGATGTGGGGCTTGATCCCAGGATCCTAAGATCATGACCCGAGCTGAAGGCAGAGGCTTTAACCCACTGAGCCACCCAGACGCCCCAAGAGAGCTTCTTTAAAAAAAATTTTTTTTATGTCTGCAACTAGGAACATTCATGACAGCAAGATTGCAATCACTAGTCAGATGTCCTATTGAATAATAATGATGAATCTTTTTTCTTAAAGATTATTTATTTGACAGACAGAGAGAGATCACAAGTACACAGAGAGGCAGGCAGAGAGAGAGGGGGAAGCAGGCTCCCCACGAAGCAGAGAGCCTGATGCGGGGCTCAATCCCAGGACTCTGAGATCATGACCCGAGCTGAAGGCAGAGGCTTAACCCACTGAGCCACCCAGGCACCCCAATAATGATGAATCTTAATTACACTTTTATCATATACTAATTTCTTATTCATATTTAACATTGCCTCTGGACTATATGTTTTATTTTACTGATTACTCTGTCTATTCTTGGTACATAAACAAACTGCTTAAATTATTTTTATTTGTAATATATGAATTATCAATACAGTTCCCTCTTCACTGTTTTTTCTTTTTTTTTTTTTTTTCATTTTACTGATATATTCCCATCCATTTAGTCTTCTGGCTAAACAAGAACTATTTTATAAAGCTCCTATGTAAGTATCATTAAAATTTTCATTTGAAAGTAACATATTTATAAATTAATTCACACTACATTTACAGTATTTTCTTTACTCTAGCAACACAACAGCTTCCTCATTATAGAAGTCTCCTGTCTCTGAGGTTTGTGTGTGTGTGTGTCCTATACACTGCATCTGACTTTTGTTTCTAAGTATAGAAACACCCGTTGATATTATAGATGAAATATTTTTCCACAATATTTGCTAACTGCCTGTTATACAGGAAAATCACTGTGCAGAGTTCTTTAATTAGTTATAATCATTTTTCCTTAAATCTTTTGGCTTTCAAGGTAGACAATCATATAACTGGAAAATAAAGATAATTTTCTCTTTTATTTTCCAATAGTCATGCTTACTTTTACAACTTAAAGGGAAATATTAAATAAGAGCTACAACTTAAAGGAAATGTAAAGAAAAATATTAGCCAACCTAATTACAGTTTTTAGAAAAATATTAAAGAAGAGTTGTGAAATATGGCCATATTCATACAATGCAGTATTATTAGGCCATAAAGGGTGATGAAGTACTGATGCCTACTAGACATGGGCGTACCTTGAAAATACACTAAGCAAAAGAAGCTGGTAACAAAAGGCCAAGTATTATACAATAACATTTACATGAAAATCCAGAGTAGGTAAGTCTAAAGAGACAGAAAATAGAAGAATTGTTCTTTAGGGCTGGATGGAGGAGACATGGGGAGATGAGGGTGGGGGGTGATAGCCACAGGTACAGGATTTCTCTCTGAGGTGATAAAAATTGCCAGAAATTGACTGTGCTGTTGGTTGCACATATCTATGAATATATTAAAAATCACTGAATTGTACACCTAAAATGAATGAATTGTAGGATATGTATATATTAGTAGAGCTATTTTTAAAAAGGAATAGTGATGCCTTGCATCTTTGTCTCGTCCCTGATGATTAAGGAAAATATTCCAGCTATCACTTCAGTTTTGTAGGATTTTGGTTACCACGTTTGTGCTTAGATATATATAGGAAGGGGGCTGGAATACCCAAAACCACATTTCCCAGATGCTCTCACTTTTGGTCTGCCAATGGAAAAGCACTGGCGGGAGATGAGAAGAGTGGAAGGAACCCTCTTGCTATTTCCAGTTCCCGATGGCCTATCTGGTGGCGGCAGCAGCAAGAACAGTGTCAACTTGCAGCAATGGCAACAACAATACCAGCAGTGACTGTGGCAATGGCCAAGAGCAGTGACAACAGTGGGTGGGGGGTGCAGGCTCCTGAGTCCTGCGTACCAGCTGACCAAAAAGCAGGAGCCTCTGTCTATTTGACTGTCATTCCCTTGACTGCTGGGAAACATCTCCCTCAAGCCCAAGGATACTCGTCATTCACGGCAGTTACTGTTTTTAGTGACCTTACCTACTTCCCATCCTTCCATTATGCTTGTAATCAATTCTCATATCAAATTTCTTTTGTTTTACATATCTAGAGTGGTTTCCTTTTTTTTTTAATGAACCCTAACTGCTAGAGATAGTAAGGAAATTTTTTCCATTCAAATTTTAACAGTAATTCTTACCAGAATGGCTGTTGAATTATAGTGAATTTTTTTTAACCTGTTCAGAGGATTCTATTGATTTTCTCTGTGGATATACTGATGAAATTAATTACATGAAGAGATTTCCTTTTTTTTATAGATTCTATTTATTTATTTGACATAGAGACAGCAAGAGGGGGAACACAAGTACGGGCAGTGGAAGAGGGAGAAGCAGACTTCCCACCAAGCAGGGAGCCCAATGCGGGGCTCAGTCCCAGGACCCTGGGATCATGACCTGAGCCAAAGGCAGACACTGAACAATTGAACCACCCAGGCACCCCAAGAGATTTCCTAATATTGAATTATTTCTACATCTTAGTGTGTTTTCCCAAGAGCAGAGCCAGATGCAGGTATGTTGGTACAGGTCTACTTGAGTAGACCAGAAAACTGGAGTGAGGGTGTGCGGAGACTGAGACAGGGAAGAAGAAAATAAAGGGTGCATTGATAAGCTGATGACTATTGAGGACAATTGGGGTTCAACTTCTTTTGAGTTACCTCAGAGGAATTGTGTACAATGCACCTTGTAATTCAACCTCATTGAGTTTTAATCCCAGCGGTTGACAGCTGTCTCTGGAGGCATAAACTCCTCTACCTCTCTGGGCTGCACCTGCTTGTAGACAGCTTGAGCCCCAAGGGTAGGAGATGCCCTGGGGGCAGGAGAGCTGAGGATTGACTCTGGCGGAAGTCAGATGTGGGTGGGGCATCAAGACATCCACAATATTTGTATTTCAGAATAAACCTTAGTCCTGCTTCTTCGTTTATCTAATCTGATACTTTTGTATCAAGCTGGGTTTATACATGGTTTTCTTTAAGCATCAGAGTTATTTAAAAAATCCAATTGTGAAGTGTTGAGGTATTTAAAACCGTGTTTCTTTCAGGAAAGTTTTCAGGAATTGCACGTAATACTCTTTGGATCCAGTGCTGCATTGGAGGTAAGTCTCTGATGACCTTCAAGATGTGCCTTCCTTTGCTTCATTTTATTATTATTAATTTAAATTCAATTAATTAACATATAGTGTATTATTAGTTTCAGAAGTAGAGTTCAGGGATTCATCAGTCTTATATAATACCCAGTGCTCATTATAACACATACCCTTCCCAATGTCTATCACCCAGTTACCCCATTCCTCCACCCCATCCCCCCAGTAACCCTCAGTTTGTTTACTGAGATTAAGAGTCCTTATGGTTTGTCTCCCTTTCTGGTTTCATCTTGTTTCATTTTTTCCTCTCTTCCCCATGATCATCTGCATTTTTTTTCTTAAATTCGCATATCAGTGAGATCATATGATAATTATCTTTCTCTGATTGATTTATTTCACTTAACATAATACCCTCTAGTATCATCTACGTCATTGCAAATGGTAAGATTTCATATTTTTTGATGACTTCATAATATTCCATTGTGCGTGTATATATATAAATATAAATTTTATTATATTTTATGAATATTATATTTGATTATATAAAATTGGAATATATATATGATTATGTAAGATTATATAAGATGTGATTATATAAAATTGGAATATATATATTCTAATTTTATATAATCAAATCTTCTTTACCCATTCATCTATTGATGGACATCTAGGCTCTTTCCATAGTTTGGCTATTGTGGACATTGCTGCTAAAAACAGTGGGGTGAGGTGCCCCTTCGGATCACTACATTTGCAACTGTACGGTAAATACCTAGTAGTGTAATTGCTGGGTCATAGGATAGCTCTATTTTCAGCTTTTTGAGGAAACCTCCATACTGTTTTCCAGAATGGCTGCACCAGCTTGCATTCCCACAAGAGTGTAGGAGGGTTCCCCTTTCTTGGCATCCTCCCCAACATGTTGTTTCCTGACTTGTTAATTTTAGCCGTCTGACTGGTATGAGGTGGTATCTCATTGGGGTTTTGGTTTGTATTTCCCTGATGCTGAGTGATGTTGAGCACTTTTACATGTGTCTATTGGTCACTTGGATGTCTTCTTTGCAGAAATGTCTGTTCATGTCTTCTGCCCATTTCTTGATTGGATTATTTGTTCTTTGGATGTTGAGTTTGGTAAGTTCTTTCCATATTTTGGATACTAGCCCTTTATCTGATATGTCATTGGCAAGTATCTTCTCCCATTCTGTCAGTTGTCTTTTGGTTTTGTTGACTGTTTCCTTTGTTGTGCCCTGATGAAGACCCAATAGTTCATTTTTGGCTTTGTTTCCCTTGCCTTTGAAGACATGTCTAGCAAGAAGTTGCTGTGGCCAAGGTCAAAGAGGTTGTTGCCTATGTTCTCTTTTAGGATTTTGATGGATTCCTGTCTCATATTTAAGTCTTTCCTCCATTTTGAGTCTATTTTTGTGTTTGATGTAAGGAAATGGTCCAGATTCATCCTTCTGCATGTGGCTGTAATCAGTTATGGAATCAGGACATGATGCACTAGTTTTATTTATGGAAACCAGCATGATTGGCCAAATGACCAGAACTCTGCTTTTACAATTAATGTAAAAATGAAATCACAAAACAAAATTTTTATCAGGGTTGGATATAGATAGATATAGATCACAGACATCGATATGGATTTTTAAATATGTTCATCTCTGTCAAGGAAAAGAATGTTGAAAAGTACCCAAAGATCTCACCCACCAAAAAGTCCACAAAGTACTGGATTTCTCAATTTACAACATTCACTAAAAACAACTTAATTATTTAACCTCGGCATTTCTGTCAGAGCATATCAGGGCATATAGAATATTCTCTATATATTCTATACAATAAATAGAGAATTATACCCGAGAAAAGAGGCAGCAAATGCTAAGGTGGAGGGGTCCCTAGGGCACACAAAAGATGTTTACATTTGAAGAAAGTTCATTTTTTTTCTTGTCATGAAAAACAAATTATTTTAAGATTTCACATGAGATGTTTTGACTTTCCCTTCTGTGCAAACCATTTTTCTCAAATAATTTACCTAATAGACATGAAAAACTGCTATCAAGCCTTTTCTCCTCCAGTTGCAGCAGTGAGCAAATTATTTTACATCAGCTGCTGACAACTAGTATCCCTCTCAGGGCACATAATGAGAGAACTGTCAGGCATGATGAGTGTCCAGTACGGAAATATTTAATTAATGAGCTCTTATCTTGCCTCTAGGTAATTCTTCACAGTCCTAAGGATATATAAGGAGCACCCTCTGATCAGTCCAGGGAATTAAAAAGAAAAAAAAAATAGTTGCTGCTGAAAGAAGTTCAGTTTTCATCTTTTTAAGTCCAACTTATCTATAAAATGTCATGAAAACGATCGTTCTAGGACAGTAGAAAAGCTGAGGTAGAGTGAAGATGACTTTGTGCCCGAGGAAGTAGCAAACCTCCCAAGGAGGACATTGGACATCTTCACACCCTATTCTTATGATTTAACAGGTACATATAATTTAAAGAAATTAAAGAGGTGACCTCACTGAGGTGACCCCAAATTTCACTATCTGGTGTATAGACGGGCAGATTTGAGAGAACATGAATGCAACCTTCTGTCCTGAGACAGGACAGTCTGTTTGCCAGTCATCTAGAAACAAGCTAAGTCCTGAGGATCCACATTTCATATGTAGACTGGAACCAAACCCTCTTGTTTTCAGCCCCCACATCACCTAGTGTCCCTTATTCTAGAGTCTCTCTGATCTTATTTCTTCGTTTTTTAAAGTTTTGAGTTAAATTCCAGTGCAGTTACCATACAGAGTCATATTAGTGTTGGGTGTACAACCAAGTGAGTCAACACGTCCACGCATCCCCCAGTGGTCATTACATCACAAGCGCCCTCCTTAATTCCCACCCCCTAGTTCAGCCATCCCCCTACCTACCTCCTCTCGGGTGACCATCCGTTTTCTTCTCTATAGTTAAACTCTGCTCTTATTTCTTTAGAAAGAAAAATCTTTCCTTCTCCTATGGGCTGTGTTTGAGGAGCTAGAATTGAGATCTGGCTGTGTGGAAAGTGAAAAGGAACCTGCTCTCTACAGAATGTCAATAAAGTCCCACATCGCTGGGTGGAGGCACCCAGAGATGAAAAAGAAGCTGCTATTACTCATTGGGATGGAGAAGCAAATGGTAAAAGACCTCTGCAGTTGTCTGGAACCGTTTCTGCCATCCAGGAAGCCTCCCATGCCCGTGGAGATCCCCACCAAACACAGAACACGCCCCGCCCCCCATTTCCAGCTTGCCTTGTATTGGCAGAATCTTCCCTTTGATCCTCCAGTTCTTCCAATAACCTCAGAATTAATACTTTGTATTCAAGTTCTTTGGTTTGGAAAAAAAAAATTTTATGGACTTATTTTTTTTTAACATGCTTAAGCTTTTACAGGAGTCCGCAGGATCAAGACTCAGGATCTTCTATTTTAGAGCTTATTATTTATATTAAGAAAAAGTCCAACAGAAAGCTACTGTGAGTTCATTTCCAAATCTCTTAGTGGAAGGAACTTCAGAATTTGATCCTTCAAGCAGCACTTCTACGTATTAGGAAACAGCAACCCAGTGTGTGTGAGGTCTACATGCGGTGTGTGTCCCTGGGGCCTGATGGGTGTTTGGGACTCAGATCTCTGGTATTATTTCCGTGGTCCCTGATTTGGAAACTACCCATCTTCTGGACTAGAACAATGCCCGGCTGCTCCAGAATGTTGCTTCCTTACATCAAGGCCTTTTTCCTTTTCCTGGAGAATCTTACTCTCTGCTCCTGAGCTTGCTTTGTGTTCACTTTAAGAGCAATGAATAGCACCTTATTTCTAACAAAAGCTTCTTGCCTTTGGTTTGTTTGCAGACAAAGACTGGGGCTCAGGGCAGGGGGAGGGAGAAAGGGGAGTTGGAGGTACTGGGTGGAATGCCAAAAAGGCATTAGACTAAAACCCAGATCCCTGAACTGCTAACGCAGGGGTTTTGCCTTTAAACTAAGCAGGCAGAGAAAACATTGGAAATAACTAGGCCACGCCCCCTGGCTGGCTGTCAGTAGAGCCTGTGACTCGATCTCCGGGTCCTGAGTTCAATTCCCACTTTTGGTGTAGAGCTTACTTTAAAAAAAAAAAAAAAAAAAAGTTAGGAGACCTAAAGCAAACTAAGAATTCCCCCATCACCATTGTTCTTTGTCCACCAATCCATAAGAATTTTTCTATTCCGGGTGAAATTAATAGCACATTTAAAGATAGAGTCGACCGTGGTTGTAATAACTCTGAAAAAACTGACTCTTCTTGGGATTCTTTTGGTACATTTTTACCATTTATAATAAAACCAAATTGTACTATCACTTTTAACTTCACCCAACATTCTAAAAATCCTAAAGATTAAGGGCTTACATTTTTTTAAAGATTTTATTTATTTATTTGACAGAGATCACAAGTAGGCAGAGAGAAGGGGGGAAGCAGGCTCCCCGCTGAACAGAGAGCCCGATGTGGGGCTCCATCCCAGGACCCTGAGATCATGACCTGAGCCGAAGGCAGAGGCTTTAACCCACTGAGCCACCCAGGTGCCCCGAGGGCTTACATTTTTGTAATATTCTTTTCCACTTAATACATTTAGGATAACATAAGATAGTTTTATTTTAAATGAAATCTCCACTGGGGGAGAATTGAAGTTTTAAATGTATAAGCAGCCAAAGAACATTGTAGCTTTATAAACATTACTGAAAACCTCTTTTGAAAAATTATATGCCTAGAGAATTCTGTAGCAATACAAAAATACTGCAGATTCCGTGCCTGCTACAAATGGCATCCAGGAGACCGTGGCTGGAGTTCAGTTAGTGCTTGCTGCAATGTCACTGTGGTTGGTATTTTGTTTTCACTGGTCATTGTCCATGCCCCACTAGTTGTTAAATATTTTAATATGTCTCCTGGAAGTCCCCCCAAGATCACCTCAGTATCTTTTCTATGCCTAATAATCTTCAGTTAAGAGTTGCAACCATCCTCCTGCCCCAGGAAAGAATTCTCTTTTATATCAAACCTAAATCACTTCTAAGTTAGAACCCTTTTAATCACAAGCAACAGAAACTACTCAAATTAGCTTAATCCAAAAGGAAGTTTTTGGCTTGTCTGCCTGAGATGTTCTAGGACAAAGCTGGCATCCAGAACTCAAGGTATGTTAGCAGGTCTCTCTTATTCTGTTTCTCCCTTCTCCCTCCTTTTTTCTTCTCTTCAGCATCTCTCAGTGAATAGGCCTCATTCCTTCAAGTCAGGTTTCTCCTAGGTCTGTGATTGGGGACAGGAGAACAGTTAAGAACCTTCTTTGGCCAAGTCCAGACAACACACAGAGGAGGAGTCTGGCCACTCACAGCCAGACCCATAGAAGCAGTATCAGCAATTGGTTAGAAATGCAGAATCTTGGGACACCTGGGTGGCTCAGTTGGTTGAGCGGCTGCCTTCGGCTCAGGTCATGATCCCAGCGTCCTGGGATCGAGTCCACATCGGGCTCCTTGCTCGCCGGGGAAGCCTGCTTCTCCCTCTGCCTCTGCCTGCCACTCTGTCTGCCTGTGCTTGCTCACTCGCTCTCTCTCCCTCTCTCTCTGACAAATAAATAAATTTTAAAAAATTAAAAAAAAAAAAAGAAATGCAGAATCTCAAACCTCACCCCAGACCTACCTTAGCAGAATCCAGATTTTTAATCAAGATCCTCAGGTAATTTGCATGCACATTAGTGGTAAAGAAGCTTTTCCCCTAGGAAAGATGCAGTGGGGGGCTAACGTCATTATAGGAGCAGGGAGGGTAAAGATACCAAATGTGGCCTCCAACACAACTCTGAAAACACAACTGCCTCTTGTTTAGCCTTCAGTGAAAATGAAGAATGGATCATTGTTCTAAATTTAAAGAAACATTTGTAGGTCTCCCTGCTGTTTCCTGTTCTTTGTATTTCTTATTCTCCTTTACTCTCACTTTCAACTTTATTTTTTAATGTGAAATTTTATTTTATTTATTTATTTTAAAGATTTATTTGACAGAGATCACAAATAGGCAGAGAGACAGACAGGGGAGGGGAGGGGGAAGCAGGCTCCTCGCTGAGCAGAGAGCCCGATGCGGGACTCAATCCCAGGACCCTGAGATCATGACCTGAGCTGAAGGCAGAGGCTTAACCCACTGAGCCACACAGGCACCCCTCACTTTCTACTTTAGAAATTCTTTGCTGTCCCAGGATTTTTGTTAGGTAGGAGGAAATCAACACCAAAAGTGTTCCTTTCTGTTTTTGACTCCAACTAAATCGCTGTATTCCCTGCCAACATACCTGCTTCCTACTGCTGGAGCACAGCCTACAGGTTATCAGCATGGATCAGAAGCCCTACAGGCTGGTTTGAATCCCTTCCTAGCTGTGACACTTAAACCTCTCCTAACTTTGGTTTCCTCATCTGTAAAACAGGACTCATCACAACTGTGAATCATTATATGAATAATGCTTGTACCTGGTACGCAGGAGGGGGCACTCTATAGGCTTCTGCAATAAATAAATGTTGATTTCTTATTACATATGCCTGAATCCACTGGTGGCTAATGGAAAAAGTGAGCACTTGGAATATATTTATTACTGGAGTAAGTAAATCGCCAAACTTCCCCATTTCATTCACATCTTATTACCATTTCCCGTTACCAGTTTCTCCTAAGCACGAGGTCGTGGAAGGAACTCTTCTAAACTGGCAACAACCTCACAAGCGGATATTGCCAAGGCTGACAAGATACAATCAAGGTTACCATACCTTTCCCATAATTTAAAAGTTAAAATATAAATCAGCTCATGATCTGGTAGCTGGAAAATCGTTGGGCGCAGAGTGGTTACCATCAAAAAACAATTTGTTACCCTTATGCTTTAATTCAGAACCCAGGAAGTTACAAAGATCTGTTACCTTAGGCAAGTCACTTACCCATTCTACCGCTTCTATGGGTTGTGGGGAGGATTAAATGATTAATATATGAGAACTGCTTAGATAATGCCTGGCTCAAAGCAAGTAATCAATAAAGCAGCTACATTATCATGAGATCTTCCACGTATAGGCTGTGGAGGTCAAAAGTTACAGTGACTGTGGCAGGTGACAATGTTCCAGAGTGAGGAAGGTGTCAATGCCTTTTCCCACACCCCCAGTCAACAGCCCCAACACACACACACATTCTCCTCCACAGTCAGAAGGGATCATTAAAGAAAGGAAGAGTAAGAATGACAATTTTAAAATATCACCAAGAAGTCTGATCTGAATTATTTCAGGGCTCTTAACCAACTTATCCTCTACCTAGTTTCTCCACCTGAAAAAAACCAATTCATTAAGGGTTTTTTTGATGCCCAGGTGATGGATGCTGTTAGCAAGCGGAAAGTGTTATAGATTAACAAACTTCCAAACAATAATAAATATTAGTAAATGTTCCAGCTCAAAAAGTCATGGTCTTAGTAGCCTAGAAAATATTGCAGTTTATTCAAACATTAGTAGCCGGTATTTCTGAATGCTTGCTCATCAGTACTGTTTACTTTGAGAGTCTGGAAAACGTGTGGACTGTGCAAGTGCGCCATCTGCTGGCTCTAGAGACTCTGGCCGGGCCGCTGAGCAAGGACGCCTGTCCCATCCAGCAGGTACAGGAAAGGACCAGAGCACCAAAATAGCCACCGCTGTTTCCACCACCTCCCACCCTGGTGCTAAATTATCACAGTAAACACCCTGCTTTTTTAGAAGAAAGTGATTTGTTTAAAAGTGTGCATAAACTAATTCTGGTGCTTAAATTATCATCTAGGGAGAAAATATCATTTGTTGAATCTAGGAAATGCAACGATCCCAAGAAATCATCTGTTCCAAATGCCTCGCTTTACACATGAGGAAAAAAAATGAGGTTTTGAAAGTTACACAACTTTCCCAAGTTACTCAGCTAGCACTGGTAAGTCAGGACCCCCAGGCTGCCACCTGGACACTTTAGTCCAGTCAGGGACAGTAAAGGAGGGCAGAGAGATGAGCCAAAACAAAGCAAAGTGCCCAGCCAGTTTCCTGAATACATCCTGTTGCTACAGGCACCTTAACTACTGTTTGCAAAGAACCATAACTTCTCGTTTTATATCCATACACAAACTATCACCGCTGGTTGCAGCCAAAGGCAAAAGACCCCTACAGTTTTATTGCACTTATCAGAGAGAGAAAAATAACGGGTAGGGACGCTCTCTCGTGTGATTTTTTTCACTTCTTGAAAAAACAAACAAACAAACGCGATTTAGCAGTTTAATCACAACATCTGTCTTGCCAGTCAACAGTAGCTGCCAGCCTCTTCCCAGGTAGACACCAGAATGCAAGTGAGGGCCTTTTGGGCCAGAAACCATAGACACACTGCTCTAGCCAGAAAGCAATCTCTTTTGGTTTGGACAGGCCAACTATAAAAACCAAATAACAACTGGTCTTAGTCCAATGCTAATTTATTTCCCTGGGCCACCGCTCACCGGACCAGGACCCGTCATCATTCCATCTGGGCGTGGGTCCGGAGAGACGCTAGTGCCATCCGATAGAGGGCAGTGGCGCGCAGACACCCCGGACGGCCCCACCCTGCCCCGCCCTCGCCTGCCGGGAGACAAGGGGCCCCAGGGGATACCCTGGCAGCTCTCAGACTGTTGTGAGAGTGGGGCCGACCATTTTTCAGATACCAAAATTCATCTTACAACTCAATGATCCGACAAGGACAAATAGGAATCATTAATCCTTATTTCCCCCAACTCATGTCTCCAGCTCCACATTCTAGGCGCCGTTCCTCCACCCCGCCAAGCCTCCCAAATCCAAGTTCTTTTACAACACGACAGGGACAAGCCTTGGATCCATCTGAAAACCAGGCTGACAATTTTCTCGCCACCTAGCAAGACAAAACACACACACACACACTAAACAGAATCCAAAAAAACCCCAAGGGAAATAGCTTCAAGAATCTTGAAAATCATACCAATTTTTGTTTGTAACGTGTGAAATTATTACAAGTATGTTCACCAAGAGGACTATTGATGGATGACTCACAATTTAGCTAAATTCAATGAACCACACACTGTGCCTATCCCAGTAGGTGACTCATGCATTTTTTATTTCAAGTAGCAAGTGTTTGCCAAAAACAGTATTTAAAAAAAGTAATGAAAATTGTTCTGAAAGAGCTCATGAATAGGGTAGGACTACCCACCGACAGCCTCATTTGTGCTCTGACCACTTACATGGGATTTGGTGGGTCTGCTCTAGTCACGCTCGCCGGGCAGAGAGCTCACCACAGCAACACGGGCAGGCTGAGGGCGGGTTTCTGCCACTCACCATGCATGGTTATTCTCCCTCAATACCCAAGTCTCAGGAAAGCCTTGGGACATGTGAGGGTGCCCCCATAATGTGTATGTTTGGGGTTCCACATAGGTTTTGCTAAAACATATTGAAAATGCATTCAATTCCTATTTCCCTTCTACAGAGCTTACCTTCCCCCTGCACCATCACCTTTTAAATTAAAAAAAAAAAATTTTTAAACCCAACTATCAGGAAAAAATGGAGGGCTGAAAGGTCACCCAGAGGAAATAATGAAAAGGACCTCTGGTGATTTAAGGGACAGACATTTTATGCTGATCAGGAGTGTCTTCATATGCACCTGCTACTAAGCTACGGCCAAAGCCCTCAGCGAGATTGCCCCTGCCACCGCCCTACTCTGACCAGCCAAAGGAAGAGTATGTAGCTCCCCAACCTACTGATTTTCTCTTCCCCAAAACACAGTGAATTTGCTTATCACCCAATAATATGCTTGTAAAGCTCAGAAAGACGTTATTGCATATGAATTTGAGTGTTATAATAATATCCAAAGCTTTAAGGTATCTCAGGGAAAAGGATTCGAACCCTTACAAATGCTTTTTCAAATGAAGTGAGGTCGAAAAGAGACAAAGTTCCTAGTATTTATTCCTAAAAATTACTGTCCTTTTAAATTGCACACAATGACTGTCTGTAAGGTTGTAAGTGGGCATTCTTGTGCATTCATCATTTCAGGCTAATAATCATCAAGTGTGCAGTCTTTTTCAATTAAGTCTTTTTCCGAGACACCTTTCCTCTTCCCCTCCCCATGGACATCACTTCCTCCTACGACCAGATTTTAAAAGAGAAGTTCCACAGGAACTTAGTAGGCCGACCAAATTCTTTGCATTCTATGGTCACTCCTTAGCGGTCTTTAATCCCTTGTTGCTTGGCAACATCCATATGATATAATTTCCATCTAGTGGTGAAATCAAGTATTTTTGTTAATATGAAGGTAAGCTGATCTCTAGATACCCTACACAGCAAAGGATACTTGAGTGCTGTTTTATCCCTAGCAGGAGGGGAAAAGAGAGATGGGAGAGGATTTTTCCTTCTTATATGTTTCTCTTCTCTTCTGCTTATCAACAGCTGCATAACAAACCACTCCAAAACTTAGCAGCCTAAAACAACTACTTATATTATCTCTTAGAGTTCTGTGGTTTAACTAGGCTCAGCTGAATGGTTATGGTTTTGATCTTCTGTGCAAGTGCAGTCAGATGGCAGCAGCGGCTGGAGTCTTCCAAAAGCCGGAGTGGGGTGGACACCCAAGATGGCTCCTCTTGGTGCCTGGTGCCTGGCCTGGGATGACTGGCACATCTGGAGGCTGGTCAGACATCTCTCCTTCCATATGGCTGCCGTGGACTTCACAACACGGGTTTATAGTGGATAGAATGAGTGACAGAGGCAGTGAGAATGGGAAGGAATATTTTATCACTGTTTAGAATTGGGTGTGCATGATAATAATAAAAAGCAGACTGATTTTTAGTTGATTTTAAAACGGTTCTTAAATTCTCTATATCCAATGCATCCCCTTATTCTCTACATCCTTGGTGGACCTCTCCCACTGTCTTGACACACCACTGCTTCACAGTATGGGTCTTTCTGGATAACTGGACTTTTTGCCTGATGACTGGCTTCCTCCAGAGCTAGTATTCCAAGAGAACAAGCAAAAACTAAAAGCCTTCTTTTGACCTAGTCTCAGACGTCTTAGAGTGTCACATCCACTGCATTCTGCAGGTCAAAAACAAGTCTCATTGCCATCCTAGAATAACGGGGAGAAGAAGACTGATCGAGTGTATCTATTGGAAAGCAGACCTCTTTGGGGGCCATCTTTGTTGGTTTTTTTTTTTAGATTTTATTTCTTTATTTGAGAGAGAGCGTGTGCACACAAGCAGGGGGAATGGCAGAGGGAAAGGGAGAAGCAGGCTTCCCTGAGCAGGGAGCCCGATGTGCAACTCAATCCCAGGACCCTGGGATCATGACCTGAGCCAAAGGCAGATGCTTAACTGACTGAGCCTCCCAGGCGCCCCAGGGGCCATCTTTGGATACAAGCAGCCACATTCTTCATCACCATTTGTACTTCAGAACCACATGATTATTTAATCAAAGCTGGAGTTAATGGATTTCAACCCAAGAACCTACTACAACTTGAAAGGACTTTGCTAGAAGAGATTTTTGAATTCAGGATTTTATTGAGCCTTGGAATCCTCCAATGAATTGTCTTTAATTATTTCTTGCTAAGATAATTTTGAGTACATAGGGCCAACCTATTGTCATGACCTCTGAGTCAATCCATTTACTTACCTTAAACTTAGGCCAAAATTCTTCCAAATGGCTATATTCATAGCTTAGCTCCATTTTTCACACGTGCTCTTTTGAACAACTTGGAACTTTCCAGAGCCATATCACTCCATTAAAATTCAAAATAGCTCACTGAAGTCCTAGACCAGCTGTGAATAGAATCTTTAGGTTTTCTGAACCCATAAATCATGGCTAACCTAAATGTCAGTGACATTAAGTATGTCTTAAAATAGCAACAGTGAACCCTTTCTATGTGCTAAACACTGTTTTCTATGCTTGGTATATATTAAGTCATCTCGAGCTCAACAAAGCTATGAGGTAGAAACCATTGTCATTCTTATTTACAGATGAGGACACTGAGGCCCAAAGAGGTTAAGGAATTTGTCTCAGATCCCAAAGTTAGCAAGCAGAAGAACTAACGCACTCTGATTCCAGAACCCAAGTTCTTAATAACCATGCTCCACAAATAACAGGTTAGGTATTGCTGGGCAAGAAAGAGCACGCATATGATTATGCACCAAATCCTTAAAAAGTTTCTGCGGTCAAACAGATCAAGACAAGAATGATACCCAAATAGTAAAAAGCAGCTCATGGTATTATAAGTCAGCAAGTTCTAAAATGTGTGCTGATTTAGACTATAAAGTGTTGTAGGCATCCAGGTAAGGCTGGAGAAGACACTGGACAGAGCACTTTCTCATTCAGGCAAATCACAAAATGTATGTTTTCTTTTCACACATGCATTGTCATTCCTGACTTTCAGTCCCTTATTACTCTGTGATTAATACACAGTGGTCCACTAAAAATCAGACCCATGGCTTTGTACCACAGCCTGATTTCAGTTGACATCCCTCACAAAGGAGCCTTCGGTCTGCGCTGTGAGGATGTCATGAGGCAGTTACAAGGATGAACACCTTTTTTTTCATGTTTAACAAGGGTGTGACTGACCGTCTCAGAGAGCAGTTATCTTGAGGAAAGAAAGCTGAGCCCTCCACTGATTCCTTTACTGAAGAAGAAGCGTGACTTGGCTCAGAGAATAAAGCACTCTCGTGGGTGTCAGATTCTACGCTCCGAGTCTGACTCTGACCTTGGGCTGGTCACTTAACTTGCAGAGAGAACACAGAAATAAAGGTAAAGAACTTACAGGTAAATAACAATGTTAAAAATGCATTGTCTGTTCTTCTTGTTTATGCATTGTCCATTATTCTACAGCACAAAAATACAAACAGACACTGCATTTGGATGAAAGCAATCATTTGAGAGCACTGACCCACTCAAAATATTTAAGGAACATTTAAAGACGATTCTGGGCTCCCAACTGAATGTCCTTTAAATTAAAAGCCATACGTATTTTTACCACAAACTGGAAAAATAGCACTAAGGGGGAAAAAACCTAGATATATAACATAGAACAACACTGCTTTGCTGCCTCTGTTGGAAAGATAAAGTATGAGCATTATGATGAAATTAAGTTGATTTATTCTTATCACATCTAATAGGACTACTTGAAGAAAAATCATAAAGTGTCAGCAAATAATGATTTCTACTTCAATGGTAAATAAATATCTGACACAATGATATTAAATTGCTCGAGACTAGACTCTGAGAGCATAAAAAATTACTGCAGATCTTAAACTTTGAGCCCAGAGCCTTTTTTCAAAGAAATGTCTTCTTTTAGGTGGAGATTTAAAAGAGTCAGTTCTATTAATGGAGCCTTCCTTGAAAATGGATTCAGCGAATGCTTCTTATTATTGTCTAAGCATCAGCCTGGACATTTAACAGTCAAATTCAAAATTCATCAACATCTTTGATTTAATAAGAGCTATCATAAAAACAGAATTTTCAATATCATATCTTTCGATGACTTTCAGGAAAATCCCCAGTTATTGAAGAATACTTACTATTTTTCATTAGCGCATTAATTTAACAAAAGTTTGTCTCATATTTTTTAAAGCACTAAGTTATCTCACAAAGAAGAAATCAGAATAAAGCTGCTATAAAAACAGATAAAAGATTAGGCTGATCACTTAACCTATTGGAATAATTATGTGATTACATCATTATAAGAAACATAATTAAATGTTCTTGATGCCATTAATTGCATCAGCCCCGTTAATTAAACTAGATGGTAAAAGGAAAATAATCCATTGATCTTTAAAGTTTATAGAACAAAAATCTTTTAATTTCAATTTCCAATAAATATGAAACACTCTAAGTCACAGAGTTCCAATGGTCTTAATGATCTAGTTTGAATTAAAAGTAGAAGTTCCACTTAAATCCAATCACAGAAGAAAGAAGAAATCACCTTTAGGTTTATTATTATACTTCAATTATCTGTAAGCTGTTAGTTCAGTTACATAATTCCAGGAAAAATTCTCATCACCATGTCACAAAAAAACAAAATTATGTTGTTGTTGTTTTTTAATTTAAAGTGCAATTAATTAACATATAATATTTGTTTCAGGGGTTCAGGTCTGTGATTCATCAGTCTTATATAATACCCAATGCTCATTACAATACATACCCTCCCCAATGTCCATCACCCAGTTACCCCATCCCTCCGCCCTTCTTCCCTCCAGCAACCCTCAGTTTATTTCCTGTGATTGAGTCTCTTATAGTTTGTCTCCCTCTCTGGTTTTGTCTTGTTTCATTTTTTCCTCTCTTTCCCTATTTTCTGCCTTGTATCTTAAATTCCACATATCGGTGAGATCATATGATAATTGACTTTCTCTCATTGGCTTATTCCACTTAGCATAATATCCGCTAGTTTCAACCATGTTGTTGCAAATGGGAAGATTTCATATTTTTGATGGCTGCATAATATTCCATTGTAGATATACACCACATCTTCTTTTTTTTTTTTTTAAGATTTTATTTATTTATTTGAGAGAGAGAGAGAGAATGAAAGAGAAAGAGCATGAGAGCATGAGAGGAGAGAGGTCAGCGGGTGGAGCAGACTCCCTGCCAAGCAGAGAGCCCGATGTGGGACTCGATCCTGGGACTCCAGGATCATGACCTGAGCCGAAGGCAGTCGCTTAACCAACTGAGCCACCCAGGCGCCCACCACATCTTCTTTATCCATTCATCTGTTGATGGACATCTGGGCTCTTTCCATAGTTTGGCTATTGTGGACATTGCTACTATAAACATTGGGGTGCAGGTGTCCCTTCGGATCACGACATTTGTATCTTTGGGGTAAATGCCCAATAGTCCAATTGCTGGGTCACAGCGCAGATCTATTTTCAGCTTTTTGAGGAACCTCCATACTGTTTTCCAGTTTGGCTGCACAAGCTTGCATTCCCACCAACAGTGTACAAGGGTTCCCCTTTCTCTGCACCAACATCTGTTGTTTCCTAACTGGTTAATTTTAGCCATCTGACTGGTGTGAGGTGGTATCTCATTGTGGTTTTGATTTGTAGTTCCCTGATGCTGAGTGATGTTGAGCACTTTTTCATGTGTCTGTTGGTCATTTGGATGTCTTCTTTGGAGAAAGGTCTGTTCATGCCTTCTGCCCATTTCTTGATTGGATTATTGTTCTTTGGGTGTTGAGTTTGATAAGTTCTTTATAGATTTTGGATACTAGCCCTTTATCTTATACGTCATTTGCAAATATCTTCTCCCATTCTGTCAGTTGTCTTTTGGTTTTGTTGACTGTTTCCTTTGCTGTGCAAAAGCTTTTTTATCTTGATGAAGTCCCAATAGTTCATTTTTGCCTTTGTTTCCCTTGCCTTTGAAGACATGTGTAGCAAGAAGTTGCTGTAGGGGGAAGTGGGGGTTCAAAGAGGTCGCTGCCTGTGTTCTCCTCTGGGATTTTGATGGATTTCTGTCTCACATTTCGGTCTTTCATCCATTTTGAGTCTATTTTTGTGTGTGGTATAAGGAAATGGTCCAGTTTCATTCTTCTACATGTGGTTGTCCAATTTTCCCAACACCATTTGTTGAAGAGACTGCCTTTCTCCATTGGATATTCTTTCCTATTAAATTGTGTTCTGGTTCAGGCTTAGAATTATTCCATTCATACCTTTAAAAACTACACTTTAGACTTGTCTTTGTGGCCTTTGGCCAGGGATCCAGCATTCTGATGTTTCCCAAGGACTACAGGTCTGGATACACATTGTGGTCTACTAGATGGCACTCTGGAGACACCATGCTTGACCTCTGTTCCTAGATTCACAAGTGGCACCTTCTGTGACTCTGAAAGTCCTTTAAAGACATGGCATGACTCTTTCAGCTGTAAAGTAAGAATAAATTCATCCATCTTCTTACCACGAATTAGGGTAAGATTTTGGAGAAAAAAATACAAATTATAATTTCTTCTAATTTGTAGTTCTTTGTAGAGGAAATAAAGTTCTCTGGGAAAATTAAGGCAGTGGTTTTCACAGTCTTTAAAATACTACAAATAAAGGCCCCAGCAATCTCTTTTAGTTACATTCAAAATGTTGTAAGAATTTATAATAGCCCCAAAACTGGAAACAATCCAAATGTCCAGCAACAGGAAGTGGATAAACAGACTGTGGCCTGGTTATATAATGGTATATTACTCAACCTTAAAAAGAATCAACTACCCATAAAACAACATGGACAAATCTCAAAGACAGTAAGCTGAATTTAAAAAGCCAGAATTAGGGACGCCTGGGTGGCTCAGTCTGTTGGGCGGCTGCCTTCGGCTCAGGTCATGATTCCATCGTCCTGGGATCGAGTCCCGCATCGGACTCCTTGCTCGGCAGGGAGCCTGCTTCTCCCTCTGCCTCTGCCTGCCTGTGCTTGCTCTCGCTCTCTCTCTCTCTGACAAATAAATAAATAAAATCTTTAAAAAAAAGCCAGAATCAAAGAGCACATGCTATATAATTATATTTATATGAAAGCCAAGCACAGGTAATACTAATGGAGATAGAAATGAGATAGTGGTGGGGCACCTGGGTGACTCTTGGTTTCAGCTCAGGTCATGATCTCAAGGTCGTGATATCGAGCCCCACATCAGGCTCTCTGCTCAGTGTAGAGTCTGCTTAAGGTTCCCTCTCCCTCTGCCGCTCCACCCCTCCCACCTGTCCTGCTCATGAACATGTCCACACACACTCTCTCTCTCCTCTAAAAGTAAATAAAATCTAAAAAAAGAGAGAGAGAGAGAGAGAGAAAGAAAGAAAGAAAAAGAAGAGAAGAGAAGAGAGAAGAAAAGAAAAGAAAAGAAAAGAAAAGAAAAGAAAAGAAAAGAAAAGAGAAGAGAAGAGATAGTGGTTGCAGAAGTGAGTAGGATAACTGACCAGAAAAGAGCATAGGAAAACGAGGAGGGATGGTCTATGTCTTGTTTGTGGTGATGGCTACACAGGTTTATACAATTATCAAAACTCACCAATGTGAGCACTTAAAATGTGTGCATTTTATTCTATATTACTTATATGTCAATAAAATAATCTTGTCAAAACAACTCCTATAGGAGTTGCAATTTGCTGAGGACTCTTCCCTACACCATAAGAATTGATTTAGAGTTAATAACAGTATTTACCTCTGGGGAAAAGAAATGGGGATCAGGATTAGAATTATTGGTCAAAACGGACTCTAGCTTTATCTGTAATATTTTTTCATCAGTTTCGCACCTTGCTCTTCTCACTTAATAGATCTAGGAGATCAATTCACATCAGTATATAGGGCTGCCTCATTGCTTCCAAAGGTTATACAATTGTACCAGCCAGGATTCGATCAGGGAAGCAAAACCATTTAGAGTTATGATACTAGGGATATATTATAGGAATTAGACTTTATATGTTGGGGGTAGCTGGGGAAGTAAAAAATCCAAAAGGGGGAGGTGAAATTTCAGAGGAATCGCCAACCAGCCAATTCAAGAAGCCAGGCACATCTTGCTGCCAAAACAGGACCACAAAGGAAAATGGGGGGAGAGCCTATGAACAGCTGTTCCTTCTGCAGGTCTGCGGCAAAGCATCAGTCGGGAAGACATGGAACAAAGAAAAGGACATAGAGCAAAGTTGGATATGGAGCAAAAAAGAGCAAGGGCTTGCTAAAAACCACCACCACCCCTAGGTCTGTCTGGCACTACATCTCACTTCCATGCCCCTAAGAGTCAAGATGCTAATCACTTCCATCTTCCAAGGCTTCCACCAATTCCTCTTTTGGCCAATTCTAACTCAGGTATCCTCCAAAAAAGGGTATTCTGGGAAATGTTCTAGCTTACCCAGTATTTCTTTGTATGACTTTATCATAATTTAATCAGTCACTTATTGATGAACATTTGGGTGGTAACTGATCTTTGCTATTACAAACAATTCTGTGTGAATATCCTGGTTAGTTGCCATGCACACAAGCAGGAATACATCTGTAAGATACATCCTACAGGATTGTACAGGATACATCCTACAAGGATTGGTGCAGGTTGATCCAAATGTCCATTCCTGGTCATATGGCCATGGAAGTAGGGCTCCAAACTTGGACCCAGCCTAGTGAGGTCCTTGCTGTTTGAGTCAGAGAGTAGGTATAGGACTTACAGCTCCACCAGAACTGCATTGTCCAATTGAGAGAAAACAATCCCCAAGAGGAAGGTGGACACTGCTTTTACACCAGGGTTTCTCAGCCTTGGCACTATTGACATTTGGGGCTGGATAATTCTTTGTTTCCACACAAAAATATCTTCTGGAGAATGAAATCAATCCCTATTGAGAACCCCTGGGGAAACAAGTTCCCTCCATAAAATGCTTTTGTTGCAAAAGACAATGCTTATTTAGCATGAAATGCAAAGGAAAATTTAGAAGTAGAGCTATATCCCTCTGCATAGTAAGGGAAGAATGAGCTGGTATTTGAGAGTGACAGCCTGGGTATAAAGAGGACAAGGATATTGGACAGAGAAAAAAGTAACTGAGGGACAGAGTCTGAGAGAAAGAAGTTCCCAAGACAGGAAAGTACATACGATCAAGAGATGGAAGGGTGCCTGGGTGGCTCAGTCAGTTGGGCACCTGTCTTCGGCTCAGGTCAAGATCCCAGGTCCTGGGATCGAGCCCCATGTTGGGCTCCCTGCTCAGCAGGGAGTCTGTTTCTTGCTCTCCTCTGCCTTTCAACTTTGCTTGTGGTCTCACTCTCAAGTAAATAAATAAAATTTTTAAAAAGAGAGAGATGGACTATGTCCAAAGAGGAGCACTTTGAAAACACTTACATTTTAATTTTCCCTTGGACTCTGAGAACAATCATTGTAAATATTGTATTCATTTTTTTCCTTAATTTGTAATCCTCTCTTTTACACCCAGATCTTCAGGAAAATTTCTCTACACACAGCTGCCTTATTTCTATCAGTGGTACTCTGGGGAAAAGAAGAAAGTGGGTAGTGTCCAGAGATGAAGAGAGAGGATAACGAATGCCTAGACATGATGCTGCCAGGCACTAGGATTCAGATTCCACACAAACACCTCCAGGAAATCACAGAAATGTTGCAGACGAGACACACTGGACTCCCATGTTTCATGGAATGGGGTGTTGAGCCATTTTAAGTGGATGTTAAAGGAAAGGCCGGCCACAGGAGGTGGGTGAACTTGGAAACACATTACATATCATCATATGCATAAACAGAGAGAGATCTGGAAAGGTATAGAGAGTTAAAAGCATGGACTCTGGAGTCAGACTGTGTTTGAATCTCAACTGTCACATAGAACTACGTATCTTTGTGCAATTTATGAGAGCGTCTGAGACTCCATATCCTTCCCTGTCAATAAAGACACAGTATTTACCCTTTTAGGTTGTTAGGAGGATTCAATGAGGTACAGCTGTAAGTGTTCAGGTAAGTGCTTAGCATAGAGTAACTGCCCTACAAGGACTTCGTGACATAAAATAAATCCATATACATCGAATTGTTAACAATGATTATTTCTAGGGATTAGGGTCATGGGGGCAGATTTGAATTGTCTACACTTAATATTCATTTCTGAATTGTTTAAAGTTTTCTACAATGATATTGTGTTACTTATAAAATCAGGAAAAACAATAAAAAGATTTCCATTCAGGAAAAATGCAATCCATTATCTTCACAGGCATTATCTTCACAGTAAGCTTCAGGAACCCCTTCTTTTCTACAATAAACAGTCACATAATCAACTTATTGTAAAATTTTCTGTTAAAATATAATACCTGTGTTTTAAAGTTCAAATCTGGACATGTGTCCAGTCCAGTTCATGTGTCAAGTTCTATCTATCATCAGAAGACAAATAAGACTAATGAACACATTTGTTTGGATTCTACTTCTGTTTCTAGAATCTGTTACCTTCATAGGACTCATTAGTGTTTGCTTGTAAGAGATAATACCCTTGAATCATACAAATCTTGCATTTCTTAAATAGGGACCCAGATTCATTCCTTATTGGTGAATAATTAAAATTGCTATCAACTATAATATTCTTCCTTAAAATACATTATGGGGGTTGACAGAACTACAAATAGAGGACTCTGCCCTGTTGCTCCCATTTAGACACAGTAACAAGATGCAAAATGTCCACATTTGGAGATGTTTCCAAATCACTATGCAGCTCCAAATACCTCTTAGACGTTTTATACAGGTTAAACTTGATTCAAGCTAGCATCAAATCCAGAGATTTGTTATACTTTTTCCCTGTGTAAGGACTATAGCTAGAGCTTCCCAGAATTTAAAGACACGCATGCTATTGTTTCTGGCTCCTGGGTGGCTTACAGTTTCCTTGTGAGGGCCACACAGGTTCCTTGGCTAGTAGCAGCAGAGGAGAGGGAGGGGAGGGAAGAGGACTTGTATTAGGAGACTCTCAGATTTCCTTCTGTGCCCATTGCAAACACCATCAATCAGCCTTTTCTTTCCCTTTCTTTCTGTAACTCAAGCTAATCAATTCCAGAAGCAAAAATAGCCCTACTACCCAGGCAAGTGTGGGGCCCAGAAAACACTCTGGCAGTTTTTTTCCCAAGGTTCAGAGAATGAAGAGCCCTGCAGTTTATATGGTGGGGACTATGGAACATCTAGAACAGAATTCCCAACCTTGGATTTAGGACCAGTAGGAGACACAAGGAGTACTAAACAAAGCAAGGATAAAATGCTACCCCAAATTAGCCTGACCAACACATTAGGAGCCCTCACCCAGCCATTTATACCCATCTTCTGGCAAAGACATCCTCCATCATTTTGGTAATGGCTGCTCCCCTCCCCACTCCAGCCACATGGTTACAATGGGAGCCGGTATGCTCTGATACCATCCAGTCCCCCTTGTCACAGCTGATTGGTCCAAGGGTGAGCAACCCCCTGAAATGGCCAATTGCAGTTCTTCTCCAGTATTTTTTTGAAATGGATCTCGGAAAAATGCCAGTCTGTCTTGTTGGAAAAGAAGCTGTAAAATGGGAAAGTGTTAAATAAGAAGTCAATAACCCTATTAACTGCCCAGGAGAGAGAGCTAGTCAGCAGTGGGGGGAAATAAAGCCAGCATCAAAGGGAGTGGAAACCAAAAAAAGAGAACCTTCCTCTGATTTGGTCACCCAACTCTTCTTCCAATTACAGCAATTCCCCCAAGATCTTTCCATTAAACTGTCCTTTTTCCTAAACTAGTTGAATATGGATTTCAGACACCTGTCTAAAGTGTACCAACTCAAATACATTTTTCCCAGCACACATAAGTTATGGGGTCATCCTTAAACATGGCTTGGGTACAACCAGCCTATTTTCTGACAGAACAAATTCAGACTGATACTGATATTCTATGAGCTTGATGTCATAATGGAGTTCTCTAATTAGTGGAGGTTTCATACCAAGGTGGTGTGATAGATTTTATACCTGGGCTATTAGATCACTTTGATGGAAAGACTCTGAATCTGATATTTCTTCTTCTTGTCTTTCATCAACATTATCTCGTACGTATTAGGTGACAAGTGGCAAATTTCAGGAATCCTTTGGCGAATGTCATTTTCCCACTGTAAATTGTCCTGTATGTAAATGACTTGTGGTCAGATTTCAGGGCGTCAGAGAACTGAAAGAAATCTTCTACTTTTGTAGATCATTTGTTGGAAGCCATCTTAAGTTTGGTAAAAATCTCAAGTAATCAAGTATGTGTACTCAATCAGTGCAACCTCTTTAGAACGCTTCTAAATTACCACCATCAATCCAAAAAGCAATAACACCATTTTCAGTAGTATACAATATTATTACAAAATACTATTCAGTACTGTTACTATACTCTCACAACTAGTTCAGGAACTCTAAAGTCTCCTCTTACTCAGTCCTTTAGGATAGAGATCAATATGCTTTCTTATAAAAGGAACAATAACAATATTAAAACAAAACGGTAGTGTAAATAATAAACCACGCAACCTCATTTTCTTTGTGAAATAAGTGAGTACAGTATTGCTGATTACCTGCAGAAGCAAAATGCTACCAGTGGCAAAGGCAGTAAATTAACTGGGGTTCACTGGCCTACTTTCAAGACTTTAGAATGACTCATGGAATGAGTGTTAATGGAATGAAAACCTCCATTCCATCTACTCAGCACGGGGCAAGCCAATCTAACATTTTTCCCTAAAGCAACAAATGCGACAGTCAGGTATTAACACGGCCCATTATTTCCTTTTATCCTGGAAGAAGCAGGAGCCTTGAGAGACAAGATCTAGGGAAGCCTTGAGATGTTACTTTCACTTTTATGAGATTTCCTAAACCTGCACAACGTGTTCGAAAGTCAGGATCAAACGGTCAACATAGGTTAGCACAGGGAGTATCTAAGGGAGAAACTGTATGTTAGTAAATGAATATTTATCAGGAGACCACCACGGACTAAGGTCTGGGCTGGAAACCCTGAGCCTTATTACCTCGTTATGTAAACTCTATATAGTTTACAACTATACAACTATAAACAACTATGAAATGGCTAGGAAAGATGGTATGAGGACATAACTAAAACTAATCTGTGTAGTGTGCGTCCAACTCCACGCTACTCCAAGTGTATCAGCACGACCAACAGTTATCAGCACGACCTGCCTGGGAACATATTAGAAATACAGAATCTCAAGCTCTACCCCAGACCTTTGAAATCAGAGCTGCATTTGGATAATATCCCCCGTTTGTACATTAAAGTCTAAGAATCACTGATTTCACCAACTCCCTTGCCTTATAATTGAGGAATATAAGGCTCAGGGAGGTGAAGTGATGTGTCATCACCAAACAGCTAGTTACTGGGACTCCCAGCTGGGACTCCCAGGTCTCCTCGCTGGCAGGCCAATGGAACTCAGGGTACTGCAGGATTTCAGACAAGAGGAAGTTAAGTGTGTTTCATTCCCTCAAATGACCAGTGATTGTTCCCATCATCTCCATTCAAAGCACACACAGAGGGCCTGAGTGAACCCAATCACTCAGCCTCCTCCCGAAACCCCCTGCATGCCAGGCTCACAGCAGCCTCCTTCTCCGGCTGGCACTCAAGCCTCAGCCCTCCCTGGAGGGACCTCCCCCTGCACAGGTCCCAGTTCTAACCCCTTTCCCCGAGGCCCAGCTGAACAACTAGCTACTTCGTGAAGCCTTTCTCAGTGACCCCAACCCCCTTTGGTCTCTCCCTGCCTAATTTAGGTTTGCTCCTACATTCTGTAGAGTACATCTTGGTTCCTTATTACAGCCCAATATAACAGTGTTTTCTAATTTTCTGCACCACACATATTGGCAAACACTTTCATAATGATAATATAGATGCAATCTTTTTCTCTATTGCCCTTTTCAGAAACTAGATCCGTGTCTCCTCTCCTAACTAGTTTGTTTTCATTTTATTGTAATAGACTATCATAATACAAGGCACAAAAATAATTTTAAACTCTTAATGGTGGAAGGGACCTAGCTTTTTCCCAATGCAGGGACCCTCACTAAAACATCCCTGAGACAGTCATTGAGTTTTACATGCATCCTTTCTGTGTTAGGAATTTTCTACATTTTTAGGGCAGCATTTTTTTTTTTTTTTTAATTCTGGATACCTTCATCTGTTCGAGTATTTGAGGATGAAATCTACTTTCCTCTGACTTGTAGCGTGTGTCATCAGTGCTGCCAGGTACTTTAGAACAGGTCAGATATATCTTCCACAGGAAAGTGCTTCGAGGATACCAACTGGTGAGAAGTGATTCGGTTACACAAGCCAGGCATAGCAGTTAGAAGCAAGAAAAATCTTTTCATTTCAAACCAGTATCCTGCATTTTCTGCTTCTATACTTAATGACTTCATGCTACGAATAGATTTGCACTGAATCCCTACTGTGTGCTGGTCTCTATGGAGGATGTGTATTTCTGGGACTTTATGGGACAGAGGAAGATCAAGGGATCACACACATCCCTGACACAATGCAGAATGGAAACAATTTCACAGTGGAAGCCTGAGGCCATTTGATTCCATTTCATCCAGGTCTTCTTAAACCATCAAGTGTAAACCCCTCTAGTTACTGCTTCTCTCCCATCCTTCTATCCTGATTTGGTTCTGTCTTTCTCCCGGGCAAGTGATTTTCTCATAGCTTCCCTCCTACATAACACTTTCCCCGATGCATCCTAGAATTCCAACTCCAAAGTAAATAAATTCCCCTGACCCCTCAGTCCTTTTCCAGAACTTTCTCTCTACCTGCATGCTAAAACTGCCACTGAGGACGCTGCCTCCTCTCTTTGTTAAAGTGAAGGCTGCTCATTCCCCTACCACAGAGTCAGGGAAGGAGGGCTTGCCATCTTGAAGCCTCCTGATGGCCTTCCAGACTAATCACTTGTGCATTCATTGTCTCGTTCGCTCAGTAAACAGTGAGTGTCTCCTATGTTTCAGAGACACACCTGGGCCCTTTAGCCAGTGTACAAACACCTCTTTTAAGGTTACTACAATCTAGTTATAAGAATCCCTACAGAGTCATGTGAAAAGCTCCTCTCTGCTACAGAGACAATTGTTGCTGGACAAATACAACATTAAGGCAAAAATCAGAGTTTAAGGACACGTTTTCCGTTTTCCGCTGGGTTTCTGAGCTCCATTTGCCTTTCTAAGGGAGTGACGACTACCACTACTACCCAGGATGATTATGACTTCCTCATCTTACTACAATTTGGGAGGGGCATGGATTCTTCTTTCACAAATTCAAGAGAGTGAAAGATAAACAAAGGAAATTAGTAATGCAAAAGGTTTATAGAGTTCTAGCATGTTTTATAATCAGATACCCGAGGCCAAATACTATTCTGAAGATTTATTTCTTCTTTTTGCTTTCCCCTTAAAGCTACAAGTTCCAACCAAGCTGATGTTTGCAATACTCCCTCAACGTTTTGAACTAATGGATGGAAATATGGGCCATTATTTTGGTGGCTTTGCAAATTTCACAAGGCTGCAAGGGCCAGCTGGCTGTGGAGAAGCCCCCTAGTTGACACCTAGGCCATGTCAATCACTCTCTCTCTCTCACCAAGGCTTCCCCATCTTGAGGAGTTTTCCAGCTGAAACTCATTAACCAGTCTGCCCTGAAGAGTCTTCAGTCATCTATACAATACGTTTTTTGCATTGTTTTGTGTTGCCTTTTCATCCCCAAGTAAAACTATCTGCAAACAGTCTAATTCTACCTTTTTATCTATTAAAAAGACATAAAATCTACACATGTTGAATTGAGACTTCTCGTACTGTTCTCATCAGAATATACAGTTCTAAGAGCCGTGTGCAAAGTCTATTAGCGGAGGACTCCATATCATGGAGGCCCCTTCTGACTCACCTGGGGCTCCCCGTAAGCGAACACTTAATAAGCATTTTTTAAATGGCAATATACTAAAAAGTATTAGAGTATCTAATAGCTTTTCGTTGCATAAACAAATATATAATTTTAAGGCGGGAAGTTCAAAATTGATGGGTTGTGATATTTTACCTAGGTAGAAAGCAAGCTTTTAAATAGCTTTAGTATATAGGTATATTGGTTGGCATCATAGAGGTGAATCTGAATTTCCGAGCAGGAATGCTTCACATTTCTGAATATCAATAAATGAGTTGTTCAAAGGTATTCACCACACACACACACACACACACTCACTCACATATACACTTTGATCATATACACTTTGATCACTGGCAACTTTTCCCTGGATTACTCAGGCTTGAGTCAAGTATGTTCACCCACTCTGCCTTTCACCAGTGCCATCTCCTCATATACCCGTAACTATCTGGCACAAGGTGAAATCATGATTTAGCAAAGGGGCAAGTAGGAGGCGAAATGGAGTGCTATCTCCCCTAATTGCTATTTAAGCGAGACAATAAAAAGGATGAAACAAATTAAATTAGCTAAGAAGCAAGAGCATCCCAATGAACTGGCCAAGATAATCAACTTGGAAAATTAGCCATTAAACCTCCACACATGCTCATTTTCATTATATTTTGTGTGTGCTTGTGAAACGCAAGCCCCCATTGAAACCGCTGAGATGAAGGTGCTCTTCAGTTCTCTGAGATAAGTCATTTGCAATTGGCCTTAATGAAGTTGGTAGTGAGGTTTGTTGTTAAGGCCCTAGTTCATCATTTTCCATTTCAGTGCCAGACTGTTTTGGTTGGGGGAGGGGAAGTACAGAAAAGAGGAGAGCAATTGACTCAAACTAGTTACTTCTCTGAATTTTTCCACCTGACTCTATTCTTCTTTCCAAGTATGTGCACTAGAGTATGAGTTTGGGGTTGTATTATTATTACCCTTGTGTATCATTGTCATTATCATCATCATTTAAATACCTGATCTTTACTGATTTTCAGGCTACCTTCCAGATATTTTTATATACTTTTATGAGATTCCTATAGTTCCTATTTTTTAAATCTTTTCTATCTCATCATCCTGTATCTCTCAATGTTAGCCCCTCTTGTATATAGGTCTGCATACTTACAGTTGATTCTTTATTACTCATAGGAGTCATTAAATGACCACAAATAGTAATATAATCTGCAGACAATAAATATCTATGCCTCAAAAAAAATTCTATGCCTCATTCTACCCTATAATTCTAGTTTTATAGTCCGTGGAACTATTATTGGGACACAAATGGGTAGCCAAATGAGTTTATTTGAGACACTCCTTTTGCACTCCCTTTCTTTTTTCCATTCTTTCTTTCTTCCTTCCTTCCTTTCTTTTCTGTAGATTCAAGTTTTTATTTAAATTCCGGTTATTTAACAAACAGTGTAATCTCAGTTTCAGGAGTAGAATTTAGTGATTCATCACTTACATATAACACCCAGTGCTCAACACAACAAGTATCCTCCTTAACCCATCACCCATCTAACCCATCCCCCCCAACCACCTCCCCTCCACAACCCTCAGTTTGTTCTCTGTAGTTAAGGGTCTGTCTATTTTATGGTTTGCCTGTCCTTTTTCTCCGTATGTTCATCTATTTTGTTTCTTAAATTCCACATACAAGTGAAATCATATAGTAACTGTCTTTCTCTGACTGATTTCACTTAGCATAATACCCTCTAGCTCCATCCACACAGTTACAAATGGCAAGATTTCATTCTTTTTTATGGCAGAGTAATATTCTCTCTCTCTCTCTCTCTATATATATATATATAATATATAATATATTAGAGTAATAATGGAGTAATATTCCATATATAAAAGCCACACATCTTCTTTATCTCTTTATCCATTCATCATTCAACAGACATTTGGGCTCTTTCCGTAATTTGGCTACTGTTGATAATGCTGCTGTAAACATCAGGGTTGTACTCCCTTTCCACTCACTGCTTTGCTAGATCATAACGGCTACTCAAGACAAAACAGATATTGAAGCATGTAATTGAGATTGAAAATTTTTGAGTAAGGAAGAGTAATTAATTCCAAAGATTCACAATCAAGAAATATGAGAGCTGCTGTCCTGAAGATTAGTTATTCAGGTAAGAATGCTTTAACTGAAGATTATGATGGTTAATTTCACGAGTCAACTTGACTGGACTAAGGGATGCCTACATAGCCGGTAAAACAGTGTTTCTGAGTGTGTCTGTGAGGGTGTTTCTGGAAGATATTAGCATTTGAATCCTTTGAGTGAGTAAAGGTTGCTCTCACCATTGCCTGTGGGCATCATCCAATCTGTGGAGGGTCTGAATAGAATAAACAGGCAGAGGAAGGGTGAATTGCCCTCTGTCTTCCTATATCAGTTCTCCTGATTCTCAGGCCTTTGAATATGGACCAAGACTTATCACTCCACAGTTCTCAGGCCTTCAGACTCAGACTGGGACTTCCCACAGTCGACACCCCTGGTTCTGAGGCCTTCCAGTTTGGATTAGAGCTACACCTCAGGTTTCCTGTTCTCCAGCTTGCAGACGGCAGATCATGGGACTTCTCAGCCCCCGTAATCAGGTGAGCCAGTCTCTCGTAATAAATCTCTTTCTACATAGTATTGAGAGAGAGAGAGAGAGAGAGAGAGAGGTACAGATATCCTATTGGTTCTGTTTCTCTGGAAAACCTGATTAATACAAAGATAAAAAAACACATCCTTTCCTAATAGAGTATTAGTTATTAGATGTCTACCCATCTTCCTTTTGGTTTATCTTCATAGAGCTTTTTTTTTTTTTCACCAAATATTTGAATCTACCTCCCCAAAAATAGTTTCTATAGCCTTTTCCTTGTATATGTGAATAAGCTGCATTCTGAACTTAGAGCAAGATTGTGTCATCTCAGAACTCTCAGACCAGAATTTCAGAGATCTCCTATGTAGTATGGAGCAGCTTAACAGCAGGGGTTCCACAGGCCTTGGGTTGTGGAAAAATGCAAACTTATGCCTGGCACTGAGAAAGCCAATGTTCAAATGAAGTAGTGCTCTGCATATTCAGTCTTATTTATTCTTTATCATCTGAGAAGGGGAAAAAAAAAAGAAGACCAAATGAAGAGGGAAACTCTACATCAAAATGAGAAGATGATACTTCAGGCCAAGTGTCTGGCATTAGTATTAATTTCAGTTAAATAGAAAATGCCTAATGGCATGCAATTAGATTAAAATACATTTTCACCAGAAAGACAAAGAGGTCTTACTCTTTGACGTAGAGATAAATAGGGACTTTGGGTAGATACACAATTGTGGGTTAATATTAACTTCTGTACGCATTTTGAATTTCTTCATGAGAGATAGAATGATACATGTCCCTGGCTTACAAGTATATCAAAACATTTAAAATGACAAGTACATTTGCCCAACTGTCACACCACCAGATGCATTTCTGCTTCATTAGGAATCAGCACAGTAGATGCTCAATAAGACAAACAACTATTAGGAAATTACGAGTTATTGGTATATTATTCTAGATACATTCAAGTTGTTCTGTTGCCTCTGTTATGTTTCCCCAAATATTTACTTAGTGCCTGCTATTTCCTAGGGTATGGCATTTACTCTGGGGATACAGTATAAGGGATGAGTTAGAGCCCCAGCCCTGACAGAGATCACAGGCGTGAAGTCTGATGACAGACAAGGAAATAACAAGCTGGGAAATGAAGCATGTATGTTGTAAAAGATAAAGTAGAACATTTGTACTTTCAAACAACTTAATCCATTTTGTTCCTCTGAGTTGTAGCTCATTCTTCATTATTTGTTAAATCTTACAGTTGCCTTAACGCAAAAGGAAACACGATGAGCGATAAACATCTATAGAATCCCAACTATTTTTCAGGAATTTTATTTTTAAAAAATAATGCATCCTTGTCTCAAAGAATCACAGGCCTTAAGAGTCAAAAGGAAACTTGTACTTTAAAAAAAAAAGTAAGGGGCGCCTGGGTTAAGCCTCTGCCTTCAGCTCAGGGCATGATCCCAGGGTCCTGGGATGGAGCCCCACATCGGGCTCTCTGCTCTGCGGGGAGCCTGCTTCCTCTTCTCTCTCTGCCTGCCTCTCTGCCTACTTGTCATCTCTGTCTGTCAAATAAATAAAATCTTTTTTTAAAAAAAGTAAGACTTAACATTAAAACTAGCATGATAGAGGAAGAAAAGGTAAAGACAAGTTTGAGAAACATTAATCTAGGTCACATGTTAAATAATATGGGTTTTTATGGTCTCTTCTGGGTACCTGGGGTGGATTAAAGATGGCTGCGAATTCTTTGCCACTCTGTCCACTGAGACGCAGACCCATTCTCCTTGAATCTGGGTGGTCTCTGTCACAATGCTGACCAATAGAATACAGCAGAAATCGTGCTATGCTACTCTTCCAGGCCCAGACCACAAGGAACTGGAAGCTTCCACTTCCTGTCTCTTGGAACACTCACTCTTGCAATACAGCCACTGTCCTGTGAGGAAGCCTAAGCAACCCCATGTGGTGAAGAACCGAGGCCCCTGACCAACAGCCCAGTCAAGCTCCCAGCTGAGAGCCAATACCAAATTGCCAGCCATGTAAGTGACCACATTGGAAGGGAATCTCCCAGCCCCAATCTAGCTACCTCTGCTGACATCATCTGGAGCAAATGGAAGCTGCCCCAGAGGAGTCCCTTCTGAATTCCTGACCCACAGCATTGTGAGTAAAATATAGCTGTTTTCAAGGGCGAGGGTGTCAATTGTTACGTAGTAAGTCATGAGAACAGAACCTGATCACGATTAATAACATCACCTCTATACATAAAGTGGTTAAAAGTACAGGTTCTGGAGTCAAATTGCCTGAGATCCAGCTGTGTGACCTCAGACAATTTAATCTCTCAGTGTCTCAGGTCCTTCTTCTACAATATTAGGTTAATTATTACCTAAGTCTTAGGATTTTTTTTGAAAGAATTAAATGAAACAATTCACATAAAGCCCTTAGAAGCTGCTTAATGCATAACTAACAGTATTGAGAATTCACTATTATTATTGTGAGAAAATGCTGAATTAGAAACAACTGACTTTTAAATGGACTTTGAGAACACATCTGCTCACAGCTTGGGAGCTTGTCTGTCTATATATCAGAATCTTCAGCTTTACTCTGCTCAGCCTCCCATATAAAGTCATGAGCGTTTCAATGACTGTCTCCCTCACGGTTAATTTGGTGTTATCCCAAGCTCTTATATTTCATGTACTGTGAAAATATTGTTTCAAGAAATGGTCTGCTCATCAAAACCGTGTATCTCAATGGTGTTAAGTATATAATGACTTGCCACGTTAGCAAGATAAATCCAGGGTTAATTTAATGGGAGTATCTGAGATTTATTTTATTTTTTCGGGCTCTGTGAATTGAAACATGTCTTCCACTTAATTTTTTTCTGTGTTTAGTCAGAACCATTATTCCAACAAGCAGATTGACAGGTCAAACAAGAGTTTCCAAAATTCTGAATTGTTTAAACTGAGCAAGAGCTCCATCCTCATGAGCATTCTGAGAATTGTTTATATTGCTCTTAAATGTTTCTCAGTTCTGCTGCTATGAACCTGATAACCTAGCGTCTGCCTTAGTGTACAAAATGAAATTTTCGAACAATTCGGCTAGCCATAGCCTGTGAGATTACTTGTGGGGAGAAAATCAAAGGAAAGCTAACAACAATAACAAAAACAAAACCACGGAGACACACAAAACATACAAAAAAACCACACATGCAATTTTTTTTGCAAACACAAGTCTGCAAATTGAGGTCTGATTAATAAAATCAGTCTCATTAAATTACTATTGTGAATCCAAAAACAATCTCCCCATGAGACATGAGTAGATGTAGAAACATATTCTAAGTTTATTGTTGTCAGGAACTCAGAACAGTATCACATGTCACTTTGTAATACTTTCCTTACAGATCATGGATGGTTTTACTTGAAATACCTTCATTTGTGCATCAGGTTCTTCTAAATGGGAAAATTCCCTGAATATTTGTGCAAAATGAAGGCAAAGAACACTATAAATTGAAATGCAATAAAAGGAGTTTATTTCCAAGCCACAGCTTGGAATCATCTCTGTTTTGAATGTTGCTGGCAAAGAATGCATTCTTGATTAGGCTTTGTTGATAGGCAAAATGTAGAGCACATTTCCAGTTCCCTAAGTCTCTGAGACTCTAGAAATCCAATTCTGAACTACATAAAATAGCTCAGCACAATTCTTCCCTTCCCCTGCCCAAAAAAGCAGTACTCAACAAGGGTAGAGCTGACAGCATGTAAGAGAACTAATGATTTCTAGACTGATCTGAATATACATACACATACATATATATACACATATGTATATATACAAACTTTTTTAAAAAGATGTTTAAAAAATATCACGGAGGAGAACAAGATTAAAAAGTCGTCTTTTTTTTTTTTTTTTAATTTTACTTGGTTAGCATACAGGCAATATTGCTTTCAGGAAAATTCAGTGATTCATCACTTACATACAACACCCAGGGCCCATAATAACAAGTGCTCTCTTTAATACCCATCACCATTCTAGCCCATCGTCCACCCACCTCCCTTCATCAACCCTCAGTTTGTTCTCTGTTGTTAAGAATCTCTTATGGCTTGCTTCCTTCTCTCCTTTTTTTTCTTCCCCCCTTCCCATATGTCCATCTGTTTTCTTTCTTAAATTCCACATGAGTGAAATCATATGGTATTTGTCTTTCTCTGACTTATTTCACCGAGCATAATACCCTCTAGCTCCATCCATGTGGTTGCAAATGGCAAAAGGTCTTAATAAGGAGTCTGCCTCTGCCAGTGACAAAGGAGAAGGAGGAAAAATGTGGAAGGACCGAGAGGCCAGTGTTTGGAGAGGGGAGCTAGGAAGTATTCATGATGGAATTTTATCATGTGTTATCAGAATTGCCTCTAGACCAGCTGTGCCAGAAGTTGCGTCCCCTAAAATCTGCAGATATTTTATAAAAGTAAGAATGAGAATGGCTGGAATTAGTCCCCTGTTCCACCACTGGCCAACTGTATGATCGTTGAAATATCACTTAATATTTTGCATTTGTTTCCCCCGCTATATATGAACGGCAATTACCACGTGCCCTCTACTTGTCCTATTGAAATCCCATGAACTAAAATTCCTTGAAAGTCGTATGTCACTTAAATGATACAGCTTCACGGTTATCGTTTTTGTCATCCCCATTCCCAAACCCCATCTAAGGAGTGAACCTTCATGGGCACTGAGGCCTCAGTCTTGTTTCAAGAGCCAGTTCCTTCGCATCTTGTTAGTTCTGCTTCTCCCATTGTGAGCAGGCTCAGAACCCCCCACAGAACCACAGAGAGAGTCACCAGTTTCCTTATTGTTATTGTTGTCATTGACCTTGACCGACAGGTCCCGTTCTTGGCAGCCCCCTCCTCTAGGGCTCTACATCTCACAGGGCTACAACATTTCTGTCATCAGATTACCTCCAGATACACGGTCCCCTGGCAAACATTAAGTCTAATGAAAACATTACTAAAAGGTATTAAAAGGTGAGCCTGCATGTTTTACATTTCCCCTTGGAGCCTTACTCTTGGTGATTTACATAACTGCTTCAGAATATTCAAAATGCATTTATAAATGTCACCATTTGCAGAGATTATTTGTATATTGCTCTTAATTAACTCCAACTTCAAAATCTAGTTGGCCAGGATCAGGGGTTTTTGTGCGTCCTATCTCCTGTCTCACTCGGCACCGGTTTAATTATGTTCCCAGCTTGCTTTCACCTAGATCAAAAGCGGGAGAGAGGACTTGAGAAGGATTATCATAATAAATAAAATACGTTTGCTCGTTCTTTGGTTCCCCATTCTGTGTGTTTTTTTCAGTTTGTGCTGCAGAAATAATGAATGCGCAACACGTCTATTCTACATATGATAATGCATCCAGGATACTGCAGACACTTAAATATTAAAACAACTGTGTTATTTAAAAACAGAACCTAGTTTCTAGCACAACATTTTGTCTCAAGAGAATGCAGAACAAATAACTCATAGTATGTTTTTAATGGTCTACACTCTTTCAGAAACCATAGCGAGAGAAAGGGGTCATCCTAACCATTTACTCATACAATTAGAGTCACACTAATTCTAAGATTGACGAAAATCACAAGATTGAATCATCATAATCAGAATAAGCAAAGAGAAATGCGAGAGAGGTCAGATTTGTGGAAAAACAAAACTAGCTAGAGGAAACCTCGTGCATATCATTCGATTTTTTGATGCTCACTTGAAAATTTTTCAAACAGCGCTGCAAGTACGTGGCAAAAACAAGTTAAAGTGCATCTTTCCTCTTCACAACCCTTCGACCAAGTCCCTCTCCCCTCTTGTGGTAGCCCTACTCAGACCTTAGCATGCATACATACACTGCTTACAAACATAATACATATAAACATACATACATTTACATACATACATACATTACTTACAAACATACATACAATACTGTGTACATATAATGTTCATAAAATATAGTCCTACAAATAATATCTATATGGATGTACATATTCATGCATTTACTTAAGATTTTCCTTTTGATGGTCATTCAGGTTGTTGGATATCCAAACAAAGACACCTTTGGGCACATGTTTAAATATTTTTAGAATATATATTCCTAGGAACTGAATTGCTAGTTCAAAGGATACATTTTAATTTTGGTATCTACAAACAAATTTTTCGCCTTCCAAATAATGACTAAGGCAATTAAACTCTTACTGTGTATGGGAGTGAACATTTTCCTCCATTTATTCACACTGGACATTGCGTCACCTTTCCTATTTTCCAGTATAATTAGGAAGTTACTCTTTATTCTATAATTTCAGTGGAAACTTGGAAAAGAGCAGAGAGAAAGTATATGCTCAGTCTTCTAACTTTTACTAACAGTACCATTAAATGTAGTATCTAAAACCAGGAACAAAATATATAAATCTTTTTTCTGAGCAAAATTTGGTTAAACACACACATGGTTATCTCTAAAATATCCGAAAAAGGGTTGAGTGACACTCTGGAATCCTTAAAAAATACAAAAGGGACATTAGGTGGCAAATAGCAGAAAGCCACAGTTGCTTCTGAAATTTTATATAGTTCAAACCACAAGCTCTAGAGAAACTGAGAAGTTTTTCAGATTGGAGATACTTTGGTATTTAAGAGCACTGCCCCTCCCCACAAGAAAACCTGCCATGGACAATAAAACATACCATAAAAATGTCATTTATTGTGAGGTCTGGTTACAAATAAAAATCCAAACAATTCTATTATTATAATAATTCAACACAATCACGCCTTATGACACTAACCATGAACAATCTGTCCAGGCTTTGTCTGAGTGGGGACACCGCAGCAAGAAAGACATAACCAACTTCTATGGAAGCTATCTATAAAGCAAAAAGAATCAAAACAAGTGTACATTTGTACATTGTGCTCAGTCGAACAGAATGGAGAGACTGAAAATATACCAACTATACTGTTTAAACATGAATACATTATGCATTCATAATGTATTATAATACATTAAACATATACTGTTTAAACATGAATACATAAATAGGTGAGAATTATAGAACAAATGGTTTGGGGTGACTTTAGATTTAGATTTAGATTTAGATTTTCACCTTACACAATTTAAGAAAATAAACTCCTGATAGGTTAGAAACATAAATATGGAAAGATAATACTTTGAAAAATTAGCAGATAGATAATAGAATGACAGTCAGATCAATGGAGAATGTAAACTTTCCTATCCTTGAAATCCAGAAGTCACAAAGGTAAAGCTGACATTCAAATAGGAAAAACTGTCCTGTTTTGTTTAATAGAAAATAAAACTAATATAAGTGATGGCAGCATTGCTATTTTTAAGAAAAACATCAAGGCCAACGCTATAAACAGACAATTCATAGAAAGAGTAAATACACACAAAGGTCATTCTTGCTGGTATTCAAAACAAACGAGGCAATGATACTGTTCAGACTGGCGTATGTTTTAAAATGTGGCTAAAACTGTTGTATAACCCTTTTGGAAAGAAACGTGACTCTACAAATAAAGAGCCAGTAAACTGTACCTACATTTTAATAATAAATACCTTAGAAATTTATCCGAGGAAATAAAACTACTGTTTACTGTGTTTGGTACCTTATATATATTATCTTATTTAATTCAACAAAAGAAAAAAAACCCATAAGTACAAATATATTCATTGTAATGCTTCCTCCAAAAGAACAAGCATTCTAAATACCAGCCACAGGAGAAAACATGGAAAGTACGGTCCACTGGCACAGAATACACCCATTTAAAAACAAAAACAACAAAAAGCATTTTGAAGCTTAAATAGATGCGATTAGTGATAACATAAAAATTATGTATTTGAGGGAGTTCCAGCTTTCTCGCCTCTCTGTATCTTATAACGTGTACATATTCCTGTATCTTTGTACCTCATACAAATGTTTCCTTGGACAAATTCGCCCTAGAATCAGAGTTGAGGTCGTGGAGGGAGGGAGCATGGTGGTACAGGAAGAGAAGCATCCTCCCAGGACACACACTTTGCTGTGGGAGAGAGGCATCCCTGTTGGAGGGCTCCAGCTGGAAGGCAGCAAGAGATTACTAAGGGACCAAGAAGGTAAGAGCAAGATAAGAGAAAGCAAGTTCTACTGAGGGTGCAAGAATGAGAAGCTCCCTAGAGTTTGTGAGTGTTGAAAACAGGAGGAAACACTAGACCTCAGCAAGATTTGCAGATGTCTACGGACATCTGCTCTGTTTAATGAAAATCAAGTTTGAAATTCCTTTCTGGGCTCCCCTTTTAAAGATTTTATTTCATTTTATTTTAGAGCACACATGAGAGTGGGGAGGAGGGGCAGAGGGAGAGAGAGAGAATCTGAAGCAGACTCTGTGCTGACCGTGGAGCCTGATGTGGGGCTCAATCTCACAACCCTAAGATCATGACCTGAGCCGAAATCAAGAGTGAGACGCTTCAGGGACTGACACCCAGATACCCCTGGGTTCCCCATAAAAACAAAAACAAACAAACAAAAAAACCTAGCTTAGGCTACACACGTTTATGGTTGGTTTTCATTGATAAAGAAAATGTTTATTGTGTAACTGCCCCTTGCTTACTGGAAGGAATAGGAAATGGCCCAGTAGGAGTTGCTTGGGAGAAACATTACACTGGTGTGGGGAGCTCATGGGGCATCCCAAATGCCTGCATTCTGAGATCTGAGATCTCAAATTCTGAGTTTATTGATCGGACGCCCCTGGCAGTTACCAAAGCTTGGAAACCAAGAACAGATCTGATTGCTTTTCAGTCTGGAGGGGCTAGTGACAAGCAGTGGCAAGCACGTGGTGGTCATTGAGAACAATGAGAACACAAAAACAAGCAAAGAGGCTTCCAGACAACAAGCACCCACTGAGGCCTTCCACTAGCAAGGCCCAATCCTCTCCTTTTATGTGAAGGCGGATTATTAATGACGGAGTATGAAAATGTTAAATATTATCTGTAAAAAAGCCAAGTGGGGGATTTGTGGGGCACCTGGCTGGCTCAGTCAGAAGAGCAGGTAACACCTGGTCTTGGGGTTGTGAGTTCAAGCCCCAAGCTGGGTATAAAAATAAAACGTAGAGTGTGTGATTTGGCCTTTCTGACATTTTTCATAAATATAAAGATCATTTTAAAAACTCTTTTTAAAATGCTTTTCACAGTAAAAATAAATAAATAAATGAAAGTGCTGCTAGTGACCACACATTCCAGTGTGACTTTTATTATGTTTCAGTGAAATGCAGTAGGAAGTTGCACTGGGCAAGACGTTGCCTTCAGCACGGGAAGATAATATATAAAAGTTAACATTTTGGGGTGCCTGGGTGGCCCAGTCGGTTAAGCATCTGCCTTCGGCTCAGGTCGTGATCCCAGGATCCAGGGACTTAGTCCCACATGGGGTTCCTTGCTCAACGGGGAGCCTGCTTCTCCCCCTTGTTCTGCCCCTCCCCCTTGCTTATGCTCTCTCTCTCTCTCAAATAAATAAAAATCCTTAAAAATAAATAAATAAAAATAAAAGTTAATCTTTCTACATAATAGTTTTCCACAGAGACATGGAACCTTAAGATGAACATTTTTTGCCTCCTATGAAACAAGTTGTTCCTATATAATACTGTATTTCAGACTACCTGGGTCTGGGAATGATGAGCAGATGAGGTGCCATGATCTAATCCACTGACAAATTTTCACTGACCATCTCAGATGTACAGGCCTTGAATGAAGCTCTGCAATAATTTTTCCACTAATTAAAATCACTGTAAAAAAATCACTGTAGATAAATGGGTTTTTATTTTTTTATTTTTATTTTTTCAAGGGTTTTACATTTTAAGATACTACACTATTAGAGCTGATTGCAATTCAGTTGCAAATAATGTTTGCTTAGCTAGGGTAGGAGTACAACACTCTATGGGGAGGCCACTGGTATCCTTTGTCATGTGAAATGAGCCTGTGCTAGTAGAGTTGTGATAACAGTTGTAATTTAATACAATTCTGATCATCTTAAACCTCTTTACCATCAACTTCTAAAATATAAATGGTACTTTTTTCTTATTATATAATTAGAAAGCATCCACTCATTAATTATTTGTGAATTACCTTAACATTTTAAGTGGTGAAATAATCAGTGGAGGTCATTAAATGATGTCATCACTATGTTGGAGCCTTTACCATACTGTGGAGTGGTAGAACTTATACATCAAGTCTTAGCTGAACATTAGCCCAGGGCACAATTACCTGTTAATGCTCAACAAGTGCTTTCTGGGATCTTTTACTCAATTTGTCAAAAACAGATGGCAAAATACCCCAATCAAGAAAGTTTAAAAGCATTTATCTTAATGAGCAAAAAAATGTATCTGTATATTCATAATTTTATATAGTTTCCCATTTAGCATCTCAGACGAAATAAAATAATGTATGTTATTTTATATATTATTGCAAAGCATAGTGTAATAATTTTTTCATTTTAGGCTATACTTAAGGTCATAATTAAGATTCTTTTTTTTTTCCATAATTAAGATTCTTGAAAATTAACTAAAAATCAGTACCTAAGAATCAGATATACCTAACAGTTATTATCGAGACAAAATATTTCCTAGGCCAGAAACAGGAAGAATTAAAACTGGACTTGGTATATTATCCTTAAAGAAAGAACTTGTTGGTTAGGATGGAACATAGGAAAATGAATACTCTGGGTGCCTTTTGAGGTAGCTCTACAGGGAGAGTGCTACCCTTCCCTTATATTTTTCTTCCTGCAGGGGTGCCCGGGTGGCTCAGTCAAGCATCTGTCTTCGGCTCATGGGTCATGATCCTGGGTCATGATCCCAGGGTCCTGGGATGGAGCCCTACATCAGGCTCCCTGCTCAGCAGGGAGTCTGCTTCTCCCCCTCCTTTCCACTCATTCTCTACCTCTGTCTCTCTCAAATAAATAAACAAAATATTTAAAAATCTATTTTTCTCACTGCAGATTAATAAAATTCTGTATCTACACAACTGTCAAAAGTTTGTTTACTATGACTCCATTGCTGAAAAACTGAACCACTCTTAGTGTACCAAGTCCTATAAGTAAATCAAGCTTTCCACATGTGCACACAAATTTAGTTTCTTGTAGAAGACGGATTCAAATTTTTTCGAAAGGTCTACTATGCTAGAGAGGTCTTCAGCAACTTTTTAAGAACCAAGTTTGCCCTGTGTAGAGATGGGTTCCAAGCAAAACTCATTTGCTTTACCTATGGTTTTATACTTGTTTGTTTGTTTTGTTGAAGTTCTGGGTTAGTTTTGTTTGTCTTCTATAACCCTTAATGGAGATTTTAAAAACAGATAAATTACCTTTGTTTCAAAGAAAGTTTCGAAGAACACAGGACCACTCCTTCAGGATAGAGACAGTTAGAAAGAAGGAAACGTAATTTAAAAAAAGAAGAAGAGGAAGAAGGAAACTGAAAAAATGCAAAAGAGAATTTTCTGAGTCTCTTGAGGCAGGTCTCTTTAGAATGACTTGAAGAGAATATTATAAGTAACCACATAAATTAAACACATATCAAAATGCAATAATAATAATAATTTTTAAACTTACTTCTAGATTTCTATTATTGCAAGTAATTAAGAACTGACTATAGTCAGAATAGCAATAATATTCAAAATGGGTCTCAACAAAAGCCAGAATCAGGGGGCGGGTAGGTAGCTTTATAAATAAAATAAGTTTTATTTATTTACTTGACAAGGAGAGAGAGACAGTGAGAGAGCAAATACAAGAAGGGGGAGCTGGAGAGGGAGAAGCAGACTGCCCTCTGAGCAGGAAACCCGATGCGGGGCTCGATCCCACACCCCAGGACCATGACCTGAGCTGAAGGCAGACGCTTAACTAACTGAGCCACCCAGGCACCCCTAAAAAAAAATCTTTAAAATAAACCAAACAGCAAAAACAAAACAAAAGCCAGAATCAGACCAGATACTGGAGTCCAAGACACAGCAAACTAATATATACTGACACAAACTGCCAGAGATGATGCGGCAGGACTACATATTTTAGAAAACATGCAGAGATCAGTTGTCGTATGATAGAAGAATTCACATTTAGCAAATCAAACGTGTGATCTGTAAAATAAGATTAGCAGAGTTTTTAGGAAATACTTTTAGCCTAAATAATGTTTGGAAAACTAAATGGAGAGTGGCGGGGTTGGGCAGGGGGATATGAGATGGTGGGGCGGGGTCGGGGGAGAAACAGAGGATTTTGATTCTGGGGAGAATGGTGAAAGGACACACATTCAATTCCATTTATAGGTACTCCTTACATTATGAAAATTTGCAGTTAAAAAAACTTATAAAGGAAAACATTAAGAATAACAAAATAGAGACTGAAATCAATAATGTAAACCATTGAGAAAAAAAGACAAAAAGTGACAGTTAAGGGTAGAAAGAATAAAAAGAATAAATCTTAGAGTAACTTAAATTTAGGAAATATTTGAAATATCAAGAGTAGGAAATAAACTCAGAAATGTAAAAAGGCAAGAATAAGGACTCTATTAACATATTAAAAAGTAACGGATTTCTTAATGTAAGAAAAAAGAATTAAAGGTGAAAATAAAAGTGAAGATAGATATGAAGAAGAATTTTTTTTTAAGATTTTATTTATTTATTTGAGAGAGAGAGGGAGAGCATGAGCTGGGGGAAGGGCAGAGGGAGAAGCAGACTCTTCACTGGGTGCAGAGCCTGATGTGGTGCTGGATCCCACGACCCTGGGATCATAACCCAAGCTTAACACAGACACTTAACTGACTGAGACACCCAGGAGTCTCCAAAGAAGAATTCTAGAAGATAAAATCATGATTCTTAAAAATCGCAAACAGAACAAAAAACAAAAAAATGGATTGAATATATCCGAACATAAAGTATTCTAAAAACCAGGTCTTTCTAAGTAAGCTATGGCCAATATTTTTAAATTTTTGTTAGAGTTCTTCCAACACACATCAGAGTACAGAGAACAGCAAGATTAATGCTCATGCCCCCACCAGGCCCTACAACCAGCAACCTCTAGGTGATCTTTTTCCTCTCAACTTCCCAGTTCCCCTTCCCTCCCTCATCCCTCCTCCTCCTTCCCCAACTCCTCCCACCCTGATTCCTTGGCGAGGTGCTCCATCCCACACCCCTCTGCCCTGGGTGGCGTGCTCATCCAAAGATAGTTATGCCCAATTCCCTAAATGCTTAGTCCCTTTTTTTTTTTTTAATTACTTGAGAGAGAGAGTGAGAAAGAGAGCACACAAGCAGGGAGAAGGGGACAGAGAGAGAGAAAGAAGCAGACTCCATGATGAGCAGGGAGCCTAATGTGGGGCTTGAACCCAAGACCCAGGGAGCCTAATGTGGGGCTTGAACCCAAGACTCAGGACCTGAGCCAAAGGCAGATGCCCAACCGACTGAGTCACCCAAATGTCCCAATGCTCACTCCCTTTTGAGCATTACAAACTCTCTCATTCTGGTTCTCAAGGCTCCTGTTCTTCATAAAACTCCATTCTTGTCTCCATGTTAAGACTTTCCTTCCACCACACACATTTTTCCACCCCTCTCTGTCCCTTCTTCTCTAGTACTGGCTAGACTTGGTTCTGGAAGCTGGGCGTGGGAGAAGCTATGCATAATGTCCTCATACCAGTTCTTCCAGTTGCTTATCCTGCAGTGTTGGGCAAGGAGGAAAGAGGAAATGAACCCCTCTCATGTGGGTCGTCACTATTCTCACTGTTACTGAACCTCACCAGATCACAGTTCTTCTACCTCTGTGGCTAGATTCAAATGCCAGCTCTCTTGTGGGGAGTGCTCACGGATATCTGGAGACCTCTGCACAGTGTCGTGACATGGGACACCTGTCTGAAGTCTGACTTGGACATCCCCTGTCAGATCCTGCCTCGCCTCAGCAGTCCACCCATGGTCTTTTGCCTCGAGGGTTCCCTTGCTCAGCTAATAGTCCTCAGGAGTGGCTGGGGAGCAGCAAGCCAGCTCAAGTCTGGTGGCCCTCTATGATGTCCATTCGATCCAACCGATACTCTCAGATCCTTCTGTTGCACCACATGGGAGAAATGCAGGTCACCCCTAACCCAACCCAACCCTGGGCACTTTTTGCATCTGTGTCATCCTTTTTCCTCCTCAGTTACTCCTGGTGGCTTGGCAATATTCCAACAAAACAGATCACCACTCCCCAACTCAACAAGGCAGAGAACCATTCCAGAACGGCCAGTTCTATTGGGGTGGAGGACAGGGGGCAATGACCCCGACCATCACCACTTGGGACAGAGGAGGAAAGGGGAAGGGGGTGCTGTTACCCCTCCTCCACACAGGCCTCCTGGGAGGGGCTCGGCTCTGCTCTTTGTTTTCTTCTTTATGCTTTTATACATATGTTCAAAGTTTTTAAAAATGAGCTGTCATGGGCACCTGGGTGGCTCAGTGGGTTAAGCCGCTGCCTTCAGCTCAGGTCATGATCTCAGGGTCCTGGTATGGAGTCCCGCATCGGGCTCTCTGCTCAGCAGGGAGCCTGCTTCCCTCTCTCTCTCTCTGCCTGCCTCTCTGTCTACTGTGATCTCTCTCTGTCAAATAAATAAATAAAATCTTTTAAAAAAAATGAGCTGTCATAATTAGATTTTTAAAATTAAATCTACCTATCCTTCAAAACTAATTGAAACATAACCCCTTTCATAAAATTTCTTTGATCACTCATGTAATCAACCGGAAACCTCTCTTTCCTCTGATCTCTTCATTGTTCTTTTGTTCATTCTTAAGACATTTATCACAGATTATCTTATATTATGGTTATTTTTTACATGTTTTATATCACTTATTATATAGGAATTATACATCCCCTATAGTGCATCCCTTAGCACAGCAACCTGAACAAATAAATCACTCAACAAATACTTTTTAAGAATGAAGAGTATTTTCCATTTATAGAAAGAAGTACTAAATAGTTGTCAAGTTTTGATATCACCAAATCTCAAATATTTATTTCCAATATCATGTAAGTGCAGTCAGTCTCTAGCTGAACTTTATCAAAAGCCACACTTAAATGTATAAACCCTACTTGAACAGAACAGGGTTTTGAGTTATAATTCAAAAGAAAATTCGTGTCTTATTAAAATAATTGAAAACACAAGAAAGAAAAACATTTTTTTTTAAAGTGAAATCTAAACCAACATATGAAGGACTCCTTACAAGGGGAATGACATAATTACATATACAATTGTTTATTGTATGTTTTCCCAGTAAACGATAAGCTCTATGAGTGCAGACATCATTTGCAACTATAAAACCAGCAACTGCTCAGTAGTTGGTACATAGAGGCTGTTCACTAAAATTTGTGAATGAATGAAAGGAAACAATAGATAGACAGATACATAACAGAGATAGTAGAGGCCTTTTCAAGCAAGGGGAATTCCTTATAATACTAAAAGTAAAACTCTGAATCAACTGTCACTGATAAAATAATGGAAGCACACAAAGCTAGACTTAGTCCAGGGAGGCCAGAAAGGGCATAAAAACGCACAAACATCACAAAATCACCAACCAAGTGCCATATCATTCCAGGATATGCCTGAACTTAGAATTATAGTTAACACACCCCTAGGGCTAGTCTAAACAACTATGTACCATATTTGGATTCCTTGCTGGAATATTTTCTCCTTTTCCCAGGATATCAGGGCATAACATAAACTCTTTAGTTGGGCGCCAGGTATGGTCCCACCAGGTTAAACTTGGGGCAAAGTACACGGAAAGCTCATTCGTTAATGGCTTGCCTCGGCTGAGAAAATAGAAAACATCATTTTCCAGTGGTGTGTACTTAACCACCCTCACCACCAATAAAATCGTATCTTTTCTTTTTTTCCCAAGACCTAAAGGGGTTGGAAGGAGTCAAGCAATATTCAAATATTTAGCACCATTTAAAGGTGCTGGAAGCTTCAGAACAGTAGTGGGCAGCTTGTGAGTCAGACTGAGACATTGGGACTTTTCTAGAAGCCAATAATTCAAGAGCTGCCAGCTGTAAGGACCTATTTTATATTTTTATATTTTAGCCAGAGGCTTCCATTGAGATTAAACAATAACCTTGTTGTTTAACCCTTAAACTGTCCCTGCTCCCCTTCTCCCAGGGGATTTGCTTAAAAACAAGTCCCGGAAACCAGCTTCAGGTAACAAAGCTCAAATACAAGGGTGGGTCAGGCCAGGTGGAAACATCCGATCAGTGGGGGTTTGCTTTCTGTCTCCCTAGTTACCAAGGAATATGGACCCCGCCCTTTGGGCACCTTTTGGGTGCCAATTCTGACCAAGGTGATAGGCTGGCTCAAATGTCTACTAGGGTAAATTGTAATTCAGGTGGTCACCTAGCATCACTGTGGAGTTTCCTGTGTATGTTACAATCTCATTGGCCACCTGTGCGTGGCCAGGCCCGACCGCATGGCCTTTGCCCTTAAAAGCCAGTCTGTGAAACAGAGAAGGGTCGCCCTCTCTTGTAAGAGGTGCATCCCCGCGTTCGGTTAGATTCTTGATGCTTGGTGCAAAATAAAGCTTTGCTTGACCTTCGCTTTATATCAGTCTCGCTCCTTTAATCACAGACCCATTTTTGGGGCATAACACCAGCCAGTCTTTTCCCTCTACAAATGCTGTCACACTTTGCTCCCACATCGCAAAAATTCATCTCCAAGGTCTCAAGAGCTCAAAGAAACACTAGGTCAATGTTTCCCGTGCTTTCGGGAACCCAGCTGATGGCCTGCAAAGAAAAAGAGCTTCTCTCTGGAATACAACCTGGACACATCAGGAGACATTGCCCACCTGTCACATAGCTGAAATGGGAGTGCAAATGCAGAAAAAAATACCATTGGGTTTGCTTTGAAGCCACTCCGTTAAGTATCAGAAAAATTACAATCTTTGCTTCATGCAGATTTAATATACGGTTCACTAACCAGGTAACTAACTTACTAGGCGATGTGGGGCATATTCTTAGCAGAAGGAGTTGAAAGTATCTCAGTTCCCTGCCCACACTATGAAGGCACCATGCCTGGCTGAGGGTGGTTAACGGACTTGTCCCCAGATGCTCCAAAACAACTATTTCCTTTAACTCATAAGATGTATGTCCGATTATAGGGGACACTTAGAATAACTGGAACCAAATACCAGAAAGTATGCTGCACAGAGCACCTGGGGTGACAACCCACAAAATAACCCAAGAAGGTTCATTTTCAACAGCTCCAGTTCAGGTGCCGCTAGCCCATCTCTCAAATGCATGAGGCCCTCAGAAGATAAGAGAAACAGAGACCATGATGACCCAGGCTCACTCTTAGTAACCTGGAGAGAAAAAGCAAGTCAATGATGGAACATGATGTAAATTGGTCTTAACCAAAATACTGAGGGCTCACGAGGACCTACTGAAAGAACACTTAAAAAACACTTTAAAAAAATCATTGGCAAAGAAAGCAAGACAAGTGTATTCATTTACTCTTTAACTTGACAGCAGTAAGTCAAAAGTGGATATAAACGTCTCCCTCCTCCTATTCTAATCTTGGCACTGGGTTGAAAATAATGAAAGATAAGAGAAGGGGGTGTGATTTTTTTTTTTTTTTTTTTTACTAGCTTTATCATCACCACATGAGTAGGCCACTTGAGAGAAATGCCTGACCTGAGCCAAGGAGAGAAAGAAACCGTTTATTGGTCAAATACCCACTCTCTGTGAATTCTGGATTATATTCCATCTCAGAGAATCATCCTACATGGGCGGAAAGAGTCACACAGCAAACCCAACCAAAACTCTACTTGACGAAAGAATGTCTATATTTTGTTAAGAGAATCAGATTCCTTATTTCTGAAGTTTTCTCTAAGTGAGATCAGAAGAATCAGAGGATTTGCCATGATCAGATTTAGATGTTTCAAGGAGCACCAAGGACCTTAGGCAGAGAATAGACTTGGGGAAGGTAGTAGAGATAAGAGTAGAAGCAGGGAGACCAGATAAGAGACTACGGCAATGTTCCAAGAGAGGACAGTGGTGGCTTGGACAAGAGTACCAGAGGTACAAGTGGTCACAGCGGTCAGATCCAGGCTTTATTGTGAAAGTAGAAATACTAACAGGATTTGTCAGTGAATTAGATACAGGGTATAAAAGAAAAGGAGATTTTAAAAATATCTACGTAAGTCTGAATATCAGGGGGAAAGCAGGGGCTGAAAATATAAATTTAGGTCATCTACATATAGATGATATTTCAAGTCACAAGACCACCTAAAGAGCAAGTTTAGATATACAGAGAGGGGCCCCATTCCAAAATTTGGTGTTAGTAAAATGAGGATACAGCAAATAAAACTGAGAGGGTCTAGCAAGTGAGACAGGGAACAAAAAGAAACAAGAACAAAACCAAGACACTGTGATTCCCTGGAAGCCCAGTGAAGAACATCTAAGAAATGGGGAATGTCATCTGTGTCAAATGATACTGCTGGGCCCACACTGGTGAAAACTAAGAACTGATCATTGGATGTAGCCACACGGAGGTCACTGGCAACCTTAACAATGAAAAGAAACATTATGAAAAAATATATACATAACATTTATCCCTTTAACAATTTTAAGCGTACAATTCAATGGCAGTAAGTACATGCATACTGCTGTCAACCATCACCACCATCCATCTCCCACACTTGATCTTCCCAAACTGAAACACAGTACCCATGAAACAATAATGCTCTTCCCCCGTTTCCCAGCACCTGGCACTCACCTTTCTACTTTCTGTCTCTGTCATTGGGAATATTCGAGTAGCTCATATAAGAGAATCATACAGGATTTGTCCTCTGGTGACTGGCTTATTTCCCTTAGCGTAATGTCGTCAGGGTTCATCCATGTTGCAGTCAGAATTTTCTTCCTTTTTAAGACTGAATGAGATTCCATTATATGTACACACCACATTTGGCTTATCCATCATTCATCCATCAATGGATACTTGGATTCCCTCCATCTTTTGGCTGTTATGAACAATGCTCCTATGAAAATATGTGTACAAATATCTGAGTCCCTACTTTCAATTCTTTCTGGAATATGCCCAGAAATGGAATTGATGAATCATATGGTAATTCTATGTTAAGTTTTTTTAGAGAATCACTGTACCATTTTCCACAGTGGCTATGCCATTTTATATTCAAATCAACAATGACCAAGAGTTTCAATTTCTCTACATTCTTGCCAGCATCTGTTATTTTCTCTGGGTTTTATTTATTTATTTATTTATTTATTTATTTATTACTGTATCCATCCTAATGCTAATGGGTGTAGACAATGAAAAAAATTTTTAAAGCCTGTTTATCACTGCACAAACTTTTCCTTGGAAATTGCGGTATGATCTATTTTTCCATTTTAACATCTTTCTAGGCAACAATTTGTCCAGGGCAATGACTCCCCAAGGATGCTGACACTGGACATTGATTGGACAAAAGTATCGCTCTAAAACAAAAATCTCTTAGTTTCCACATGAAGTAAGGAAAGTTTCTACCTTCAACCTTAAGATATTCACCCATTCAACAAATATTTATTAACTGTCTGCTAGGTACCAGGTACTGTTCTAGGCACTGGGGATGCAGCACTTAGAAATTTTCTTAAGAAAGGGCAGATATATGTACAAATCAATGGTTACCAAACCTCCATCCTTTCCATCCAAACACCACTGCCTTAGGGTACAACGTTGCTTGGACCACCCAAACCCACTCAAGATTAGTATTATTCCCAACAACTTCTCCAGAAAGAGTTGAAAGGAAAAAAAAAAAAAGGCACTGCTACTGATAAGACCCCAATGAGCTTTATCCTACCTATCACAAATCAATATTTTATTCATAACAAAAGTCAAGGTTTTTAGCAGAATAATACTATTGCAAACATTAGTACTAAAGAAAATCAGAGTAACACTTCATGACCACACTTTGAAAATTAAAGCTTTAAATTGGATTTATTGTACACTAAGATTTCTTATATTTGTACCCTCTCAATCATTGGCTCTCCTCCTCACAGAATCCTGGCTTTGCACAGCTCTGTGTAAGTCAAGCCCTGTGATCCCCTTCCATATTCCACATAAAGAACCAAAAATGAGGTTTTATACTGAAAATAATATAATTTAACTGAAATATAATTTAAATGAAATTTTAGGAAAACAGGCCCACATCAAATTCTTTTTAAAAACTATCTTGGTCTATCACAATACTCATACACATGAAGGTATTTTTAACTACTAAGGAATCTTCGTAAAGTAGTTCAAGATATTCCACATATACATTATCATCTCATGCATTTATCTCCAACTTCTCTTTTGTATTAGTTTCATTATTCGAAATCATAACTAAGAAATTATAGCCATAGACAAGCTAGAAACCCACTGCAACATAAGATTTAAAACCAACCTTCACAATGACACTCACTAGCATTTAGAGAGTCATTTGTAACTTTGTCTAACCGACACAAACAGGAAGAAATCAATATAACTACATAAAGATTATGCATATTGACAAGGCATTTAAATAAACTTGAACAAATAAAACAGTTTGATTTGTAAGGTATTGTAATAGGGTTGTGAGGCGCTTTTTCTAATTTTAGTAATTTTTTCAGTATGTTACTTTATAATGTGATAACATTTATAAGTAAACAAAAGCACGGTAATGGATGAGGAGAGTATATGATAGTTTTAAGACTATTAATAGGTAGCTGTGTCTTTCCTCCTTCAGTGAAGTGGTAGAATTGTACTTCTCTGATGCTTGAGGCTAGATTGGTCTGCGTTGACCAATAGTGTTAGTAGCTAGTATGTGCTTCCTCATATTCTCTTTTCCCTCTGCCTTGGCAATGGCCAAAGTTCCAGACAGAGGTTACTCCATCAACATAGGTTCTAGCTTTAAGACAATAACAACAATGATGTAACTGATCCTTACCGAATATGTGAATGAAAATTAAACCTTTGTAATTTCAAGCTATTAAGATTTAGGACTTATTTGTTACTGCAGTATAACCTAGACTATTCTGACTGCTACAGGGGGAAAACAAGCCAATAAAAAGGAACTTTGAATAAAGAGAGTTTATGTGACTTTCAAAGTTATATAAGTCATCAAGCACAAGGTTAAAACTAGAGGCCAGTTCCAATTCTTTAGAGTAAAACCTGATTAATTTGGTTTACCTGAAAAAAACCATACATTTTTTCCAGATGGGCAGTACAATTTTAAGTTTAAAAAGCCTACTTCACTGTTGTGAAATAAAAGAATGTTCTATGCATAAATCTTTTAAGTTGCAGAAATAACAAAATTATCACTTTTGCATAAAAAATAGTATCACAAATAGTAACTTTCTTTCCACCAAGTTTCCTAACTTTACGCTTAAAAATAAAGCTGGCCTTAATGCTCAATCTTTGGGTGTAAATTTTGCTTTATCATATTATTAATTAGATATAATTTTAAATAAAAATAGTAAATGCTCCATATTTTTGAGTGGAAATGCTTCCTGGCCAAGAGAACCCTCTGGTATTTTAGGACGCAAAACAAATTCTGTATTAAAAGGCCAGTATATAATAAGATAAAGTGAGAATAAAAAGGTGCAGGTTTGTGCTTCCCAAATACTTATACACTGCCAAAGAATGTCATTAAACCCATATAGACCAGAATTACACCTTGAAATGGCAGAATGTTGGACTGAGCATGGGTCCACAGAATTCATTTTAATTCAGGAACAAGTAAGTGCCCTTGTAAAAATCTAAAATTTCTCATCCTCTATGTAGGTACAGTTCAGATGAAGGGCTATGTTTTATTTTGAGACTTCCCTAGTGATCTTTTGGAGTATTTTCTCAAATGACCTACAAAATCAGTGAAAAGTATAGCACCATTTGTCATAAGATGTGCCAGATCAGGCAGTCACAGGAGGAGAAATTAAGGGGGAAAGAAGCAGACTAATGTTTCACTTACTGCAAGGTCATTCACATTTAGGCCAAGAACAACCAAGCCCAAGTCACTGTAAAGAAACAAAGACAGTAAATCTTAATAGAAACTGAAAGCTTGAATAAGTTATTGCTGGTCACAGTTTAATCTCTAAACTTTCTACAGATCATATAAACAGACTCCTGAAGTCTGTTTTAGCTCCCTCTAGTCTGATGAAGGTCTGGGACCTGTGGTGTGAATGTATTTGTTTACCAATCACAAAAGGTTTTCAAAGACAGCACTATCAGATTCAGACCTAATGGGCCCATCACGTGTAAGATGTGAGATCTCATCTTAAATATCCCTTCAGCACACACCCACTTAAACACGGCACTTTACTTATATAGTATATCTGAAAAAACTTTCCAACTCAGTGCGGAGGAGCACTGAGAATAGATAATTCCCTACCTTATACATGCACAGCTGTATAGATGCCCTTTATACTGAGCATAATTTGGAGGAAAAAGCATCCTAGACAGATGTCTGCTCATGGTTTATAAGAGTGTGTGATACCATCTACACTTTTCACAGCTAAACCCTTAAAAACTGGGAGACAGACAAAGGAACCCAAACGTGAAGAGCATTCATTAAAAGATGTAAATAGCCAAGATCCGTGCTGTTTTGTTTCAATCTTCTTTATACTGTTGAAAACAGGAAAACCTCCTGTCATGCAGGCTCTGGGATTCTCAGGGCCCAATAAAGGTTAGTGACATTTTCAATTCATGTTTGTTTTCATTCTTCTAATCATGAACCCCGTGTCAGCCTGAGAAACCAGCTGAGCGTAATCCATAACCTTTTACAAGTGAAACATTAACTCACAGCTCATTCTGATGTCTTTTTAATGTGATACAAAAGCAAAAGTAAAAACACGCATGATATACATGATTTTAAAAACCCAAAAAACAAAAACATGGTAGCCAAATAGGAAAGTTGGTTGAAACTTTCACAGCACAAAGTTCCACCTACTTTGAGTCAAATATCATTCATCAACACTAACTAACCCTAGCCTAAACTGAGGACAAATATAAGTACACAAACCAGAGTAACGTCCAAATAGACAATCAAGTGGAAATTTATGAAATTTACAATTTTCCCCTTTCATTTCTCAGGCAGTGTTCTTAACCCATAATTTGTATAAATGCATCACTCCTTGGATGATAGTCTTTTCGGCTAAATGGATGAGTTTCCGAGCTCATCAAAATACACTGCTGCTTCGTCTTCCCCTATACTAATCTCCACTGCCCTACAAGGTGCTCAGCAACATAGACTATTAGGCTCATATCTAAACTGCAATATAGAATACGGGTCCTAACTTTTTGGTCCTAATTTATTGACGGACGCCAATAATCTATCAGACTGAAGTTAGGTCTCCAAAGTCATCTCCTGAGAGATAATGGGTATAATTTCTCCTAGAGAGTACATTCCTAACCAGATAGCTAAGAAACTGGCTTTGCCATCACAGTTGTGACTCTTTGTATCAGAGAATTAAGTGGAATGAATGTCAAAGACTTAAGGACACCAAGGAAGCAGCTAATAAGCAGAATCCAATTAGATTTCACAATAGAGCAGCACTAGACCCAAGCCATCAACTCTCCAATATGTGGAGAAGAAAAAGATCCACACTTACGACAAGTGCCAGTTTTCTATCCCAGATCAAGAAAACACAGTATATGGGTATTTACCATAAAGATAAAAATATAGTGATCCAAAGGGGCATGTGCACACCCGAATGTTTATAGCAGCAACGTCGACAATAGCCAAACTATGGAAAGAACCTAGATGTCCATCAACAGATGAATGGATAAAGAAGAAGTGATATATATACACAATGGAATACTATGCAGCCATCAAAAGAAATGAAATCTTGCCATTTGCGACGACGTGGATGGAACTAGAGGGTATCATGCTTAGTGAAATAAGTCAATCGGAGAAAGACAACTATCATATGATCTCCCTGATATGAGGAAGTGGAGATGCAACATGGGGGGTTTGGGGGATAGGAAAAGAATGAATGAAACAAGATGGGATCAGTAGGGAGACAAACCATAAGTGACTCTTAATCTCACAAAACAAACTGAGTGTTGCTGGGGGGAGGGGGGCTGGGAGAAGGGGGTGGGGTTATGGACATTGGGGAGGGTATGTGCTATGGTTAGTGCTGTGAAGTGTGTAAACCTGGCGATTCACAGACCTGTACCCCTGGGGATAAAAACATATTATATGTTTATAAAAAATTTTAAAAATTTTAAATTAAAAAAAAAAAGAAAACACAGTATATGAAAGCAAAAGTTCCTCGGAACAAGACATGATTTATTCATCAGAGATGAGTATTTTGGCAAGAGGTATGCCAGCCCATATAGGAGCCTTCTGAAAGTATGAGATCAAGAAACATGCAGATTGCGAAGATGTTATATTCTTCATCCCTACATCTCCAACACAGACAGAGCATCAGTGGCTGAAAAGAAGCCAGTGACTATAACACAACCCAAAGTTTGAAGGAATCAGAAGGAGAAGGGCAGGAATGGGCTAGGGATCCTAGTCTTTATTAACATTTATTTCATTAGCTCTAATTGCCTCATTATTATAAACATTATTATATTCATATTTGTTTCATCTCAAACTAATTTAATATAGAATTCTGTGTCCTTGCTATTATATGATACAATTAGCTCTCATTAGTTCACATTTCACTCATTTTCCCCTGACTGATTGCACTACACACTGATGCTAATATCAATATGTAATGTAATCAGTCAGGAGTAAAATGTTGTTACAGTGTCTCTAAAACTATCATACTTATCATTCTGATTGTCTCCAAAGTGCCAATATTCTTTCTATAATTTCTGTCTTAATAATGTAAAATTTGGTGTTAATAATAAAAATTTTACTATACTTACTGGCACATTGATTAACCATCATTTAAGTAATTAAAGAGAGAAAATTATTAATAAATTTTAAAAGACAGTTTAATCTCATTAAAGAGATTAAAGATTAAAAGACAAACTGTCATTTGCTCATGTAGCCTTTAAATCACAGAAAATGAATCATCCAATATTTCTTTGGTCTTCTGGATCACAAGGTACTTCCTTTCCTCTCCTTAATCTTTTGTTGTGGTTGTCATCGTCATTATGATCCTTCTGTAACCATGTAGAGAGCTTCAAGAAAGCAAGAACCTGCAGCTGATGCTTTCCAAGGGAGGTGAAGAGGTCCCTCCAATTGTGCTACTGTTAATTTGCCCTTTGAGCATCTACAGCAGGGAGTCTATAATGACAGAAGCAAAGCACAGAGATTTTTCTATCTGATTATTACATCAGAAATGCTAAAGACTAAAAGGGAAGAAAAGGGCAAAAGGCTTTTTGTAATGAATTTTATAAAACCCATTGGGCTTTCATCGGAGCCCATTCGGAAATGCCTGGCTAGTTTACTCAGATAAAACATACTACATTCTCCTCCTGGACTATTTTAATGCTCTTACTTGGAATGGAAATTTGTACAGACATTTATAAATAAAACACTTGCTGTCCTTTTTTCCCTCCACCAAAAATTATACCCTGTATTTCCCTCACGAAACTACGGAGCATTCTGAGCAAAATAATGGCACAAAAAACTCCACTGTATTATTCCCCTGAACGGAGCTCCTCAACAATACATATATTTAACAGTCTTTTCAACTGGTCTTGAGCAAGATCATAGGTTTAGAAAACAACAACAACAACAACAACAAAACACTGAATGCCAGAAAATTTAAAGCGGCAAATGGCTTAATGGTTTTGATTTTTAAGAAGTTCAAAACAAAAATCATTTTAAGTAAATAAAAAAGGAGGACGATTCTGCATTAGCTTCGCCAAGCTAAATCCTACCTCAAATAATGGCAGAAGACATTTAAATACCAAAGTTGCTATAATAATCCCTGTTTGAATCATGGTTTCCCTGAACTGGGCTAAGCCTTTAGACAGAAACTAATTGCTACAAACACTAATTTTCGAGTCCCTTTTGTTTCCCTTTGCAGGCACCTCTGGACGCAGAAGGTACCCAATTAGCAGAATTCATGGGCCTGATTGTGTATTGTGGGGCTAGCGTGTGAGCTGTATAAACACTGCTGATTACCATTCCTCTGTAATGGCTGATTTTTTGATTGCTTAATAAGGCCATCTATTCTGCATCAGGGCCTGGCAAAGCAGTTGGTGAAATCAGTTAGGTCACTTTTTTTCTGGTCCGAGTAGCAGGAGGAGTCTGTGATGGTAGCAGTTGACTAAAAACATAATTACAGGCTATTTAATCGCATCTGTTTCCCCACTTAACATTGTTTGTTCAAGTTAGACATAGTTAAGTAAATCAAAAGGACAATAACGGCAAAAACACGGAAAAATTACTACTACATGGTTAAAACTCTAGGGCTTGGTATAATTACAGAAAACATAGCTTGCAGTGATTTTTTTTTAAGGTACTAATTTTTATTAGCTTCCATTTTGCTTATTGGGTGGTTGCTAGTTTTTTAGGACCTTTTTTTTTTTTTAAGACTCCATGTTATGTAAATAACTATTATTTGTCTGGAGGGACTGATTTCGTGTGAAGGGTCCTACAGGGATGATATTGTTTATTATGATCATTTTTATGTGCTCATCCAGCGTCACAATTAGCAGTCAAGTAACTCCTATCCTGTTTTGTGATTAATAACTAATCCCATAAACACACTACATAGGATTGTCTAATGGATGAGTCCAAGTGAGCGTCGTACCCAAGGGCACCGCCATTCACTCTGAGCTGCCCCTTTCCTCCCTCTGAGTACCATACCTGTAATTTATCAATAACACAAAACTGCTCTACAATCAAAGGGATAAAACTGAAAGGCACCCAGACAGCTGGAGCTGCCAACAGGCATCGAGCCCATGTTCTGATGCCACTAAGCAGGCCATTGAATCCAGTTAGGATGGTGACTCAGTATCAGGTCAGCTGAAAAGATGAGGCAGCTGCTCTTTCAGAAATATACGCTGCACTCGGTCCTATGTAGAGTGTGTTCATACAATGACCTGAGCCCACATAAGGCAGGGATTTTATTAAGCAGTCCATAGCACACGTTCAAAATAACCCTCTTTTGTTCATTGATGCAACAGAGAAAGCTGTCTTTTGTAACCACCTGGCAAGACTGCTCTAATCCGACGCTTCCCAGAGAGCCACCCTCAGCTCCCAGATTGTCCGGAAGGGATCTAACAGAGTAGCTCTGGGCAGGGCCCTCAGGAAAAGCGTCCCATGTCCCCGGATGTCCAAATTGTCTTCGGTAAGGATGCTTCTCAGGACAAGGGGACTACAGTTTCAATACCGATTTTAAATGAAGCAGGCATACACTTTATGAACCCGAGTTTTGGATAAATACCAGCTGTCTTCACAAATCCAAATATATCTGACAGAAAATACCACTTAAACTGATTTTGGGATTCTGTGTCATTTTAAAGTACCTAATTGTTTTTAATTGGTCTTAATTGTATAAAAGTATCCTAAAAACAATCAGCACAGGGCAGTTATCACAAATACAATTAATAAAATCTCTCAGTGAAAATCTGCCAACTTATACAGAGAGATAGCATCATCCTACAGAACATCATGCCCAGCTGGTAGCCACTATTTGTTGTTTTGTTTTGTCTAATGTATTTGTTTGTTGATTTTAAGTAAACTCTACCCTTGACCTGGGGCTCAAACTCACAGTCCCAAGATCAAGAGTCACACGCCCTACCACTTGAGCCAGCTAGGCGCCCTTCCATTATTTATTTAGTGTTAAGATATTTATTGACAGCTTGCTACATACCAGGCACTCTGCTGGACAGGTATTAAGGTTGCAAGAACAGAAGGTTGAACAGGGCGTGGAGCCTGACTTCAGGGGTTTACAGTCCAGTGATGGAGACAGACAAATAAGAAAGTGACCAGTGCAATCTGTGACAAGGTCTATGAAGGAAATCTGTGATGCCCCACAGCAGAATGACCAGGAAAATTGTTTCAGAGAAGGCTCTTAGAGACAGTAGAGACCCCTCTTTGAGCTGAGTCTGCAGGGAAGAGTCTGCAGGCCCTCATGGACAGGAGGGACTGAGGGCATGTACACAGGTCCTGGAGTGGGAAAGATGTCCCAGGTTTGAGGGATCAGACAGAGTCTATTGTGGCTGCCTCACGGCGATAAGGGGACAACATCACAACATGAGAAAGGAGAAGTGGGCAGGGAAGAGCAAGCAGTTCCAATAAGTCAAGGTAAGGTGTCCAGTTGACTCCAATGCCCAGCAAGAAGGTCTAAATAGGTCTAATCACTATGATCTGATTTGAATTTTGAAATTTGGATTCTCATAGGAGAAAATAAAAGTGACCGAAGTGGCAAGACCGGAAATGGTGGAACCAGATAGGAAGCTGCAAGAGGGGCAACTAGAACTTGGGCACAGAGCATGACGACAGAGAGAACCAGCTGCATGTGGATTGCGGAGATGGAAAGAAGGAAGCACATTTGAGAAATATTTCAGAGACAAAACGAAAGGTTTCATGGGTGTCTTGACTTTCCAACTAGACCGGAGCCTTTTAGGGAACAGAAACTATCTTCAGACTTCTTTGTAAACTCCGTCTGTGAATGACAGTGTCTTAAGAAGTACTTTTGGAGTAACTGATTGGTCCAAAATCAAGCGTCAGACATGCAGCTGAAAGGAACACCCTTGCCTTCTAATTTCCACCTCCCTAGCTTTCCACCACTGGGGCTAGCTGGTCTGCCCTGAAGGGAACTCACTTTAATGTCTTTATAACGGGGGACTGTTAGGGCCTGAGGCATCTTAGCAACAGCCCTGACAGGGAGGAAACAGAGACACTGTCTTGGTGGGACAGAGCTCCGGGAAGGTGCCCAGCGGTTCAGTGCCCACCATCGGGGAGGAACACACACAGACCAGCACCAACAGCCACACAGTATACTCTGGTGGGCAGGCAGCTCACGGCCGAAGGAGGGGCACGGTGTCGGCCAGGTTCCCCATCAAGATCAAAACCTCGTCCTGAGGACTATGCTGTCAAGTTTCTGATTGACTTCCCGCCCCTGTCATATTCCATCAGAAACTGGGGTGAAGGTAAGGAGCCTATACATGTGGAAGCATGAGGGGAAGGCAGAGATTTCACTCAGCAAAACTTTATCGTATGCCTTCTATAACCAGTCCCTAGTCTAGGCGCAGGGTAAGGCAATGAACCAAAGTTTCTGCTTTCAAGGAGTTTGTATTCTAGTACAGGAGACAGATAAAATATGAAATAAATAAATAACATATCAGATTAAAAAGAAAAGCATGCTATGGAAAAAGAAAAAAAAAAACCCTAGGAAATGGTGGATGGTTCAGCTTGGCTAGGACAGAGGAGTTACGGGAGAAAACTAGAGGATGTAAGACTGAAGCCAAAGTGTGATAGAAAGCAAGTGTGTTGGTTGAGAGCTGGTGGGCCGGAAAATACAGAGGAATCCGAGGTCATGGTGATGACTACAAAGAGACTCAGCTGCGAGTCGAGGGTCACAGAAGAAAAGAAGACTACAATTCCAGAGAACTGGAGCTGGAGGGGCTTTCAAAATTGTCTAGGTCAAGTCCTTAATGGTGTGAGATGTACATGTACTAGCCATGAGCCAGGAGGACCAGCTCTGAGCCTGGGGTCTCTGCCATCCTCCTCTCTCCTCCCCCCTCCCCCCCCACCATTGCTGGAATCCCTGTGTCCCGTCCCGTGGCAGGAGGTGGCTCTAGGGAAGAACTCCAGATCTGAGGCCCTTGCAGCAGAGTAAATCTTAATGACAGGTAAGATCCAAGGTGTGACGAGCCTTGCGAGAGGCTGAAGAAGTGTCTGCGGAGTGATGAATTCTCATTAGCTAATTACACACTACCTGTTAGTTGCATTACAACAGTATCTTAGCCCTCTCAACAACACTGTAATGTAGGTATTATCCCCATCCAACAGACGGAAAGACCCAAGACCCAAGGTTACACAGTTGGAAAGGATTCAAACCTGTGTGCATCTAACTCCAAAGCCCATGTCCATTCTATTATGCTGCACAATCTCCTAGGATATGCTTAGCATGAGAAAACCAAAGGAGGTAGAGAGGCACTGGGGAGGTTGGGAGTAGGGAGGTTGAGAGAAAGCGCCACTATCCTTAACCATGAACTCTCGTGGCAGACAAGAGGCTTGGGGGCAATGCTTTCATGTGATGTGCTGAGGTCAAGGAGTTGGTAGGGTCAATACCGGGGATGTGAAAGTTCCTGAGGACAAGTTTATTAGGCAGTATCTTAAGCTCCTATGTAGAATGTGTGTATATGTGTTTGTGCACACATGAACACACACACACAAGGAAGGAAGAAAGGCCAATCTAAAGCAACACAGCTGGAGTTAAAACGAGCTCTGTGAGATGAGTACCCAAGTTCTCTGTGACTGAACGTCAGGAGTTTATCACGCTTTGGATTTGAAAATTACTAAAAAATCCCAGAGATGCATATGCAAAAAATCCATTTAAATAATAAATGTTCTGGAAGAGGAAAGCAAGAATAAAGCCCATTTGCTATCAAAGACACCAGCAAAAGTATAGGTTTTCAATACTCCCAAATCAAAGGCTAGGAGATGACTCTGTTCTCTGATATGAGAAGCCATTGACCAGAGTCCCAAACGGCAGACTCCACGAACACTCTGGACAGTGTCTTCCGGCAGCAGGTGCCTACAAGCCCACAGTCTCAGTTCCTCTTGGTTCTCCCCTTCTTTCTAGAGAATAATGGAGAATGATGGATTTCCTTTATGGCTCTCAAAGTGTGGTCCCCAGACCACTAGCAACAGCATCTCCTGCAGCAACCCCATAACTTGTTATAATTGTGACATCTCAGGGCTCCCCTCAGATCTATTAAATCTGAAACTCTACCTGGGGCGGGGGGGGGGGGGATGGCAGTAACCTGTGGTTTAAAAAGACTTCCAGGTGAATCTGATGTATGCAGAAGCTTAAGAAACACTGGCTATGCCCAAAACTTCTCCCAGCATCAGGCAACAATCTAGAGGCAGGAGAGATACTGAGCCAGCCACTGGAAATTACTTCAGGAAATAATGGACTCTGTTAAGCCCTTGTTTTCAACATTTAAATCCTTCTTCTCAGATGGTCTGTGGTGAAAAGGTCAAATTAATTTTCTTAAGTCACCAGATAACATCTCAAGGAAACCACAAGGTTATAGAGATAATGAATCGTATTTTACTTTAGTGGACTCAGTTTTCAAGCAAAGAGAAAACTAAAGTCTTTGGCTGCACAGTGATCACAGAATCTTGTGTTTTATTCTGCAGGAGAGGCTTTCAGTCACCTGCAGCAAGAGGGAGCACCAGCCGCCTGGGAAAGCCTGTTGGCAAGCAGCCCTGGAGGGGCGCAAGGTGGTGAGATGGTGACAGAAAGGACAGCAGAAGCCACGCCTCACCACCAGCTAGCAATAGTCCTCCCACCTCAGCTATGCCACAGGGCAACTGTGACCTCCACTCTATCAAGGTAAAATCATTAATGCTCCTAATGATACTAATTCCTCAAGGAAAAGCTGAATTGTACTCGGCATCATCTTCTAGATAGATGACCAATTCCACTAAAAACTTTCAAGGGATGCTTTAGGGACAAACTTTAGTTATCTGGAAACCCAATATTTAAAACATGGTTTTCAACTGTGCCGGACAAATGAAGGCTTTCAAGATTTTATTTATTTGACAGAGAGACAGTGAGAACAGGAACGCAAACAAGGGGAGTGGGAGAGGGAGCACCAGGCTCGCTGAGCAGGGAGTCCCATGCTGGCTTGATGTGGGGCTCGACCCCAGGACCCTGGGATCATGACCTGAGCTGAAGGCAGACACTTAATGACTGAGCCACCCATGTGCCCCAATGAAGGCTTTTATAAATGTTATTATCAATCCTAGAGAAAGAAGTGATGATGGTTAAAAACAAAACAAAACAAAATGAAACACTGGGAGGGAACGTGAGGCCTGGCTATGGGTTGCAACACTAACAGAACTGTGATGGGGGCAAGTTACCAAGCATGGGGATGGTAATTTATCTGGGTAGTTTGTTCCTTCCTTGAAGGGAGAGTGAGTAAGCTCTGTTGTCCCTGACAGCTTCTAAAAATCTTAATCTGTTGTATGAGTTTACATTTTTGTCTCCCCTCCAGGCAAGCAATTTCTTCCCTTAAACCTTTCGCACCTAAGAATCTACAAACTCCCTCAGGACCCCGTTCCCTCTCATACTCTCTGTCCTCAGAAGTTAGAGGATTTAACAATTCACCGTAAGTGGTTACAATTTTGAACTTCAATATTCTTGGAAAAGGAATGTCATAGTATATTGTATTTTTTCCAAGAAATTGTTTAATCTATATAAGTTATTTGACTCGGTCATTAGTGATCTTTGTGCCAAGATAGCTCCTAATCAAATTCTGGCAGAATATAAGTACCATTGAGAAGAAAGCACACAGATCTTTCTTCTGAGAAGTACGTATTTTTCTTTCGGGTTGAGCAATGTTATGCAACAAATCTTCCAACTGGCTTTCTATCAGGGAAAATCATTAAAGATGAAATGCTCTAAGGGACATGATCATAGGAGCCTGAGATGCTTGTAAGTAATTACATTCATGCTGATAATTAGAAGAAATAGTCTGTGTAGTGGATATAGTAAATCATCCTTTACCACTGGTCTTGGATTTGATTTCTCCAAGGTATGCCAAGAAAAGCCTTTATTTAGCAGCAGTTGATGCCTCGCTCCATCCACTTATTTTGTAATGTAAAAAGGAGAGTCTGAAAAAAGAGAATGGGCACCTTGACATTTTAATTGCTTTGTTTTTAATGAAAATTTTCTTCTTTGAAGTGAATATAAAGCAGGTATGGGCAACAAGCCAGTAAGTGCTTATTTATCACCTTAATAGCCTTGCATGTCCTAAAATGCCTTAACCTACACTTTAAAACCTTCTCATTAGGTTTCTCAGCTAGTTTGCATATCGTGCTTGAACAAATTAAAGTATTTCTTAGCAGCCGAAACACATATATACACACAAGCGTATACCCACAACCTTGGTGCCAGGCCCCAATGCTCAGAATTTAAGAATTAAAGTTGCCTCCAAAGCCATCACTAGATAATGTGTATACACAGAGATAGTATGTATGTGAATAGAGCAATTTGTCAGAATTGATGTTTCTCCCCCAACAGCACATTGACTGTGGTGAACTTGGAATAAAATTGACAGTAATTCTCTTTTTTATTTTACAGTGAATCTGTTGCCTGTAATCACTGTGGACAAAAATTTGTTATAATTTCACTTCTTAATCAAATGGACGTTCAAAGAGCAGAGAGGGCACTGAACCAAAGAGACACTTCTAGGTCCTTAGCCTGTCTCAAATAGTTAATACTGTGGTTCTCCCCCCTGCTCCTTGAAACTCTATTTTGGATTTCCAGTGGCTTTCTTGACTAGTTATCATTTCTCTCTTCCCCTTCACTGGCTCCCACTGCCAGCCCTTAAACCATGAAAATTCTTCCATATTCTCCCAAGGCTTGCCCTTGCCCTCTACTCTCTCCCCGGGCAGAGGCAGCAACTTTTAGTGAAATCAAATAAATCTGGGTTAAAATCTCCTTTTTTTTTTTTAACCATCCTCCTGCTGTGTGACCACGGGCTTCAGATGCCACTCAAACTTCCCTCACTGGGTCTGCTGAGGATTCAGTGAGATCAGATACCTAAGCGCTGAGCAGAAAGCCTCATTCTTAAAGACATACTCAATGAATTTATGTCCTTCCTCTTTCCTTTCTTCCCCAAGCAAATGCCTGCCTCCAATCCATCGGAAAATTCTCCACAGAAAGTACTCCACACAAAATTCTTCAGCACGTGAGTATTCCCGTTTGTAGATGATGACCAGATCGATGCATACAGCTCAGATCCTCGTTATCATCAACCTGTTGACACTGGGCCCACAGGGACCTAAAATTCAACCCATCTAAAGCTAGTCATTACTGAGTGACCTACCCCATTGTTTTGAGTTGAATTGTGTCTCCCTGAAATTCATATGATTTAGTCCTAAGCCCCAGTACCTCAGAATATAATGTTATTTGGAAATAGGGTCATTGCAGAATATAATTAGTTAGATGAGGTGATACTGGAGTAGAGTGAGCCCCTAATCCAATGTCACTGGGGTCCCTATAAAAAGGAGAAATTTTGGGACATCTGGGTGGCTCAGTTGGTTAAGCGGCTGCCTTCGGCTCGGGTCATGATCCCAGCATCCTGGGATCGAGTCCCACATCGGGCTCCTTGCTCGGCAGGGAGCCTGCTTCTCCCTCCGCCTCTGTCTGCCACTCTGTCTGCCTGTGCTCACTCTCTCTCTCTCTGACAAATAAATAAATAAAATCTTTTTTTAAAAAGAGAGAGAAATTTGGACACAGACACAAAGAGACAACACCATGTGTACATTGGAACTTTGCTGCCATGAGCCAAGGAACTTCCAAACACTAAGAGAGAGGCCTGGAATAGGTCTTCAGAAGGAACCCACCCTGTGACACCTTGATCATGGACTTCTAGCCTTCAGAACTGTGAGACGTAAGTTTCCACTGGTTAAGCCACCAAGTGTGTGGTGTTACGGCAGCCCTGAGAAATGGATTCGCCCCTCCTGAGGCTCTTCCGCCCCCAGCACAGCCCTGCTCCCAAGTACCTCACATCAGTGATGAACAACAGGGCCGTTTTCTAGCCACCCGAGTTCAAGTCATCCTTTTTCCTCCACCATCTCACCCATCTTGTACCAAATCCTTTCAACTCTACCCAGGAAACAACTTTCTCATCCCTTTACCCTTCCTACTGACACAGCCAGAGTTTGCCTCGTCTTCTTTCATCAGGCAACAACATAACTGGTTTTCTGACCTTATAATACTTCATTCTCTTTAATGCAGGGTCCACACTGCCACCGACTCCCTTTTCAGAAACACAGATCACAGACCTCGAATGGCCCTTACAATCTGACCTCAATCTACCTCTTGGCTCCATCTAACAATGTTCTCTTTCTAACCTTACCTCCCACCCAGTAGCCCCACTAAAACATCACATCACAGCCCCAGACACACCTTCATGTCCGTGTGCCTTTGCTGGTGATTTTAATCTGCTTGAAATGCTCTGCACCTTTCTTCTTCAAAAGCCAAAATATTACCCAGCCTATTGAGGATAGGGACAAGACAAGAAGAAAAGGCTGAGTATTAGACAGTATCAATCAGGGAGAAACAGTTAGAAGGAGGAGATGGTTGAAAGGTTTTCATTTTGATTATAAGTGTTATTGAGTGTCTTTCACACAACTAAATCCCCTCTATGTCTGGGCAATTGTCCCTACATGTGACACTATGTCTTAGTTCATACTTGTGTGACACTGTCAAGTTTGAAACATTGAGTATAAGAGATCTCCATTCATCCAATGGCAAAACCAAGTAGGAAAAATTCTAGCATAGCTAGAACTTCACAAATGCCTGGAGTGAAATACACCTCCAAGTTAGCCGGGCAGCAACCCATTTGCTTAATTACATTATAGCAAAAGTTACATTTTAATCAGCAATATTTCATTTAAATATTTCATTTTTAAAATATAAAAGCCCTCTTGAAAGTTTTCCATGCTCCATATTGTAGAAGGTATTCCATTTTCCAATTTTGTCCTCATGCTTGTGATTTTCCAAAAAAATTCTGCCATTTATAAGGAATTTAGCACATTTTTCTCCAGGATCATTGTCAAGAAGCTTTTTTCCAAGGCCTCTCACTTGGACCACCAGCCCCCTTCATCCTTCTCTTGACCTTAATAAAAAATACAAAAGTCTGAGACCGAAACTATTCTCCCAGCTTAAATCTCCATGTATGCTACAGAACCCTGATGGATTTCTTCCTAACACTTCAACTAACTCCATGGTATGGATTCAAATTATGTTTTCTCTGGGGCCTTTGAAAAATCTCACACATGTATACTGTGCATACACATAAAAAAGCTTTGTCACTCAACGTTCCATATGCAGCTTACTGAATCCCAGTTGCAACCCTAAACCTTCCAAATTGAAATCCAATCACCTTCCCACTGCAGGAAATGAAACTGTTGAGACTGTCTTATTCTGCACTTCCCCCCTGCTTCCCTGACACATAGTCTGTGTGTGGCCTGTGCCCCATCGGATTCTGTATCCTCCTGCTTCCCGTCACGATTGACTGCCATTAACTCCCTTTTGCCACTCTGGCCAGAGCATGGTGGTGGTGAGCACTGAAGAAAAACTATTTTCCAAAGTAATTTTTCAAAGTGGCTCCGTCCAGTGGCAAAAGGTAATATTTATAATAATCATGGTAAAAAAGAGCATTATTGCCCATTGACCTTTGAGCTGTACGAGGAGCTTTCAGCCTACAAACACGAACTAATGAAGAATGAATTTTAAAGCCACACGCTCTTCTCCCACTCCCACCCCTGGACCCCGGGCTAACTGCTCGTTTTCCTCTTCTTTGTTAAAGTTCAAGTGGGGGTAACATTGTAAGCTTAAATTTGGTACAAAATAAAGCATATATTTTATGAATTGCAAAATTAAAAGCTCCTCACTGAAGAAGGGCCCACCATCTCCATGGCTCCCCACCGCCCACTCCCCGTAACACAGAGCCACCTTACGTGGCTCTACCCGTTCTTCCTCCTCTTCTCTCATTTCCAATCACGTGGTCAGGAAGTAAGGAGGAACATTTTTTTAATTTGACGAATTTTAGTAATTTCCTTTTTTAACTCAACTCAGATGTTTTTACTTTTTATAAAATATGCTTCCACGGATATTTTTTAAATTAGTTTTTAAACACTTTTTCTCTAAGTCTTGAATGCCGCTTCTCTCTGAATTTATACAGACCCTGTTTGCCAAATTGAAAGACCCTGTGCATTTGCATATAGGCCTTCTATAGCCACCGAGAGAAGCAAACCTGAAGTGTGCCTTTGCCTCCCCGTGAGGCAGTGATAAGTCCTTCCCACCTTCCCCCACCAACACCCCCCCAACACACACACACACACACATCCTTTACTGGCATGTTTAGATGCATCAGGGCTCCTAAGGAAATTTGGCTGGACTCCAAATGGCACAAGCGTTCACACCCAACACTTAATTTTCCAGTGTTGAAGGCAGAAATCCAAACACAAAAATTTTTAAATTGCTAGGATTTGAATATATGCTTACTTATGTCAGTTCTCCTATTACCTCAATAGGTCTCCATTGATCTGTAAAGCTATTTCCACTTTTCTCCATTTCTTTTCCTACCTGCTGATGGGTTAAAATTAAACACAAGTACTCTATTTAAAAAGACAACTATGCTCTGTGCTTGAGGCACTCAGAAATGTTTATTCCTTTTCAGTCTTTCATTCAAATTTATTTTCTCCAGAATCATGGGACATGGTTCTTTATTTCTCTCTGCCCTAGATGGCGGGGACCTAAATTGCAAGAATTAGTTCTAAGAGGGCATGTAACAGTACTGAAGTTGGCTTTCATACCATACTCCACATCAAAGCACCCATCTTCAAGGGCCAGTTATATTCCTATTATACAAGTTTATGAATTGTTCCACATTTTGCTACATCTTCAGTTTTAAATGCAACAATTTCCCCATATAAAAACACAGAGTAGTCTGTGAAAGACGCTGAAACATTCAGTGTATGATTCTTCGTGGCAAGGCACGGTACTGTGCATGAACTTACTAACATTTCATCTTTCTACAAGAAATGAAGTTTGCTTTCTCTCTAGAAAATAAGTGAAATGGACCCATATGCACTCAGCGTGATATATCAGAAAGGAAACAAATGGAAAAGAAGAAAAACTTCTAAATAAGAGTTAAAAATGAGACTGTTCAGGATCACCTGGCCAGCTCAGTCAGTGGAGTATGGGATTCTTGATCTCCGGGTTGTGAGTTGGAGCCCCATGTTGGGTGTAGAGATTGCTTAAAAATAAAATCTTGAGGTGCGTGGGTGGCTTAGACACATAGACCAATGGAACAGAGTAGAGAGCCCAGATATGGACCCTCAACTCTATGGTCAAATAATCTTCAACAAAGCAGGAAAAAATATACAGTGGAAAAAAGACAGTCTCTTCAATAAATGGTGCTGGGAAAATTGGACAGCTATACGTAGAAGAATGAAACTCGACCATTCTCTTACACCGTACACAAAGATAAACTCGAAATGGATAAAGGACCTCAATGTGAGACAGGAATCCATCACAATCCTAGAGGAGAGCATAGGCAGTAACCTCTTTGATATCAGCCACAGCAACTTCTTTCAAGATATGTCTCCAAAGGCAAAGGAAACAAAAGCAAAAATGAACTTTTGGAACTTCATCAAGATCAAAAGCTTCTACACAGCAAAGGAAACAGTCAACAAAACAAAGAGGCAACCCACGGAATGGGAGAAGATATTTGCAAATGACAGTACAGACAAAAGGTTGATATCCAGGATCTATAAAGAACTTCTCAAACTCAATACACACAAAACAGATAATCATATCAAAAAATGGGCAGAAGATATGAACAGACACTTCTCCAATGAAGACATACAAATGGCTATCAGACACATGGAAAAATGTTCATCATCACTAGCCATCAGGGAGATACAAATTAAAACCACATTGAGATACCACCTCACACCAGTTAGAATGGCCAAAATTAGCAAGACAGGAAACAACGTGTGTTGGAGAGAATGTGGAGAAAGGGGAACCCTCTTACACTGTTGGTGGGAATGCAAGTTGGTGCAGCCACTCTGGAGAACAGTATGGAGATTCCTCAAGAAGTTAAAAATAGAGCTTCCCTATGACCCTGCAATTGCACTACTGGCTATTTACCCCAAAGATACAGATGTGGTGAAAAGAAGGGCCATCTGTACCCCAATGTTTATAGCACCAATGGCCACGGTCGCCAAACTGTGGAAAGAACCCAGATGCCCTTCAACGGACGAATGGATAAGAAGATGTGGTCCATATACACTATGGAGTATTATGCCTCCATCAGAAAGGATGAATACCCGACTTTTGTATCAACATGGACGGGACTGGAAGAGATTATGCTGAGTGAAATAAGTCAAGCAGAGAGAGTCAATTATCATATGGTTTCACTTATTTGCGGAGCATAACAAATAACACGGAGGACATGGGGAGATGGAGAG
>PISX010004606.1:0-60378 GCA_004024625.1 Mellivora capensis
AATCAGTTTCTGGCTTGACTGATTTTTCTCTATAATTTATCTGTTTTCATTCACTGATTTCTGCTTTTATCTTTATTTTTTTACGTTTTTATTTATGTATTTTTCAGAGACAGAGAGCACAAGCAGGGGAGCGGCAGGAAGAGGGAGATGCAGGCTCCCTGCTGAGCAAGGAGCCCAATGGGGGACTTGATGCCAGGACCATGGGATCATGACCTGAGCTGAAGGCAGATGCTTAATGACTGAGCCACCCAGGCGCCCCTCTGCTTTTATCTTTATTACTTGCTTCTTTCTGCTTTGGGCTTAAACTAATCTTCCAACTTCTTTTTTTTTTTTTTTAAGATTTTATTTATTTGATGGAGGGAGAGCACAGGCAGAAGGCAGAGGGAGAGGGAGAAGCAGACTCCCCGCTGAGCAGGGGACCCTCCTCTCCCCCCCAAAGCCCGGGCTCAATCCCAGGACCATGGGATCGTGACCTGAGCCAAAGGCAGATGCTTAACTGACTGAGCCACACAGGCGACCCCAATTTTTTAAGGTAGTAGCTCAGATCACTGATTTGATACCTTCTGTTTTTGTTTTGTTTTGTTTTTAGATTTTATTTATTTATTGGAAAGAGAGGAAGAGAGGGAGAGAAAGAGCACAAACAGGAGGGAGGGGGAGAAGGAGAAGCAGATTCCCCAGTGAGCAGCGAGCCTAATGTGGGGTTCGATCCTGGGACCACGATCTGAGCTGAACGCAGACACTTAAGTCACTGAGCCACCCAGGCACCCCTGATACTTTTTTTTCCCCCTAATATAAGTATTCAATGCTATAATTTTTTTCTCTAAGTACTGCTTTAGCTTCATCCTACAGCTTTTGTGTTCATTTCATTCACTTCAAAATAGTTTTAATTGCCCTTGTGACTTTTCCTTGACCCGTGGGTTATTTAGAAGTGTGTTAATTTCCAAATAGTTGAGAATATTTCAGATGTCTTTTGTTCTTGGTTTTTTAGTTTAATTGTTTTGTGGTCAGAAAATATACTTTGTATGATCTAATTCTTTTAAATTTGGTGAGGCTTGCTTTATTTCCCAGAATACGGTCTGGCTTGGTCAATGTCCCATGTGTTCTTAAAAAAAAAAAAAAAAGCGCATTCCTCTGTGTAGTGTTGTATCAATGCACTTGGGTGTCCTTCATTCAAAAGCCATTTTAATTGAGTTTTCTGCGTCTTGCCACTTGAAATGTTCCCACCAGTAAGGAATTATGATTGCCAAGTCATGTGACCACAGGAGTAAGATTCCCTCTTTGGTACCCCATTCAGTACCATACGATTGGAGGCAGGGGTCCTTGTTCCCCAAAGGCACTGGGGGTGCCAATCTGGCAAAAACAGTAAATATTACTGCCGTCCCCCTCCGCGTGGCTTTTGTGGGTGTGTGCACAGACACAAACTCAAAGTGCCGATATGTATGATGTTAAATATCCCCCAACATGCGTCTCCTGCGTAACTCACACATCTCCCTGGTTTTCCCGAATGGAGAGAATGCGAAGTCACGTCCAGTGAAAACACAGCTCCCAGCCCGGGTCTCTGGTGAGCTCCATGTGCCTTTGATAATGTCTGAACATCACTCCTGCTTCAGGAACCATGTGCTAGGTGATGAATGAACACACTTCCAGCCCTCCAAGGATCTGCTGGTGCAGAAAAGCCATAGAAAAGGAGCCCGCAGTGCAGCCGTTACTGCTTGTCTTTCCGGTCTACCAATAGGTTGCTTTCTACGAGCTGGTGTGTGAGGTGTCAGATGGGCCCAATTTATGTGAGACGACTTTGCAGAAGGACTGGAAAGGAATAAAGGAGGACATCTGGTTAGGCGTGCTGGGTCAGAAGTGCTCACCAGGCACTGTGCGGCGCTTCGCCAGTAAGGAGAAACGGGGGTTTCTGTGCTGTCCGAGAAACCACCCCATGAACCCCCGTGCTCACTCATTTGACATTTTGTGCAGTGGCTGGACTGTGTGCCCCGGGGGGATGTCCTAGGAATCACCAGGCACACCCCTCCCAAGTGTCCAGTGATAAGGACGATCTGTGTTTTCCTCAGAGGGACAGTACTATTTTTGGTTGTGATTTTTGGAGGCAAGAGGAAGTTTCATCATTTTCCTCTTGGCCTGCCGACCATGGTGCGACTTGGTCCCTGCCTGCCATAGTAAGCCAGCAAGGGGGTTCTGATGCTGAGGAGACCCCTGCCCGCTGCTTGCAGGGGAACAGAAAAGAGCCTTAGGATGGGCCTGATCACAAGCCCACTGATACCTGGAGCGTATGGCCTTCACTGCGAACGGCAGGTACTGGTAATGCTCAAGGTTCTCAGGATCCCAGTAATGAGCGCTAACTTAGAATAAATACCCGGTAGACCAGAGGTTTGGGTATGTCTGTTCTGCTTGGGCACATTTCTCTTTGGGGAATGTGAGGAAGATGATCTACCATTTGCCTTGGTGCTTACCTAGATCTCACAGCTCCCTGGCACCTACTGTATTCTGGTCCAGAGACTCAGAGTCGATGAAGCGACCTGGTGTTCAGAATAGGTTTAAGGCCTGGACTTTCTCGTGTCTTGATTGTGTTGATGTCCCAAAGCGAGGCCTGTTGTCATCAGACCTGGGTCTATTTTAATTTATGAAGAAGAAAAAAAGGGGGCGCCTGGGTGGCTCAGTGGGTTAAAGCCTCCGCCTTCGGCTTGGGTCATGATCTCCAGGTCCTGGGATCGAGCCCCACACTGGGCTCTCTGCTCAGCAGGGAGCCTGCTTCCCCCTTTCTCTCTGCCTGCCTCTCTGCCTACTTGTGATCTCTCTCCCTGTTAAATAAATGAATAAAATCTTAAAAAAAAAAAAAAGGCTCTTCTGTCACTTCAATGCCTGAGACCCTTATAGTTAATTAACCACCTTGAAAGATCTCCAGGCATCACATGGTTTTGTAAAATTGCATAACGTCTTGCCTCGTTGCTTGTTAGGGTAACTAGAACCCGCCCGTAGAACCTGCTTCTGGCCGGTTCACTGTGGTCCCCTGGACCAAGCTGCCTCTGGCTCTCCCCATCGCCGCTGCAACTGATCAGAACCCACTATCGCCCCCGCGGCCAGCGCTGCGGGGCTGGGAGACCAAGTCCTCAAGAGTCCAGCTTAACAGGCTGCCACTTCCTCACCAGCCCATTCCTCAAGGCAGAGGTAAATGTAGTCTCTCCGGGCCTAATGGGAGCCAAGACGGCGGCGGGGCGGGGCGGGGGAGGGGTCCTAGCGAGTGGGAAGCCCTGGCTGGTTTCAGTTCGCATTCCTGTCTCCTGAAGTCTCCGAATTCTTTCCTCTATCTTTTGCCAACGTGTTTCTGGCCTCCCCGTTTCATTCTGCGCAGAGCAGCGCTCAGAATGTTGGTCAGAACAGCCGCGCGCGCCTCCTGGAAGATGCCCTTGAATCAACGACCCCATGGCCACGGGAACGGGACCCGCCGGCTCTTCCCTGCCCATGTTCCCGGAGGTCCAAGCTCCCACAGACACCCACTGTGCGCCCCTCTGTGTTGGCACACTCTGGCTGTTCTTTGGAGCTGCCATTCTTTTCCTACCCTGGTTCTGCCCTCCAGTCCCAGAGCACATTGAGTTTGGATTCTGGTTCCCAGCCCAGCAAGCCTTGGAGGGAGGAGGGCAGGAGAGAAAGGGTTCTCTTTCCCAGGAGGGGCAGGGTCTTCCCTTAGGGAGGGGAGGCACCGCAGGGCTGGGGAATCTGGGCTGTCTCTGGGTATCTTTATTCCATTACCAGCCCGTCCGCTCTCTTTTCTTTCCCCCATGCCTGCAACTTTCAGGCAAGAGTACGAAAGAGTCAGCCAGTGGAAGGAGCGGTCTCAGATGGGCTTGGTTTTTAGGGGTATTGGGCCTCCTGATAACCTATTCTGGAGTCTTTGAACACAGCTGTAGAAAGGCTCTCCGATTTATGTCCTTCCTTGAGGAAAGCGTTTTGGGATTTAACCAGCTGGAGGGAGAGTTTTAAGTGAGCCACACAGACAAAAGCAATGCCTTGATTTCAGCGTTTCTGCATTTCCTCTCCTCCCTTAAATTGGCTCCCGGATAAAGTTAAGGGGAAAAGGTGAGGTGTATGTACAGTCTGGTACCTTTTCTTTTTGAGACCGACTTCTCACACCCTATAATTTACCCTTTTAAAGCATACAATTCTGCGGGTTTTAGTATACTCACAAGATTGTACCATCATCGCCACAATTTAGTTTCGGAGCATTTTCATCTTGTCCAAAAGCAGCCGTGTTCCCATTAGCAGTCACTCCCCATTCCCTTCCACCGGCCCCCGACAACCACTAATTTACTTTCTGTCCCTGTGGATTTACCTGTTCTGGGCCCTTCATCTAAATGCCATCACACAATATGTTGACTTTTGTGACTGATTTTTTTTTTTTTTTCACTTCGCTTTCACTGTAAAAATGTGTTCGAGGTTCAGCCTTGTTGTGGCCCAGATCGGTCCTGCATTCCTTTTGATGGCTAAGTACTATTCCGTTATGTGGACGGGACACATTTGTGGATGAACGTTTGCGTCGTTTCCACTGCTTGTCTATAAGAAATAGTGCAGCCGGGAATGGTTATGTACAAACCTTCGTATGGACACGTTTCATTTCTCTCAGGAATATGCTAGGGATAGAATTACCGGGTCATGCAGTAACTCTACATTTAACTTTTCGAGGAACTGCCAGACTGTTTTCTTAAGTGGCTGCCCCATTTTACTTTCCTGTGAGCGATGTGTGCAGGTCCCGGGACCTCCATATCCTTGCCTATTTTTTAATATAGCCTTATTAGTGGGTAAGATGTGGGGTATGTTACGTAAACATGAAGAGGAAAGAAGAGTCTAGCTTCATGTGATTGCTTATTACTTTTACAGAATAGCTCTGGGACATTATATGCAAAACTCGCGGTGTGGGGGAGGTGAGGACTCCAGGGAGTTTGGGGAATCAGGAGCGGGCGGCTGGGATGGGAAGGAGGTTTCATACTATGCACCCTTCTCTGAGTCATTCCATTTTGGATATGTGGAAGTGTTACTGAGACACAACTAACTACATTCATTTCAACTTTCTTTTTAAAAATTATTTTATTAAATATTTTATTTACTTATTGGAGAGCGAGAACAAGCAGGGGAAGGGGCAGAGGGAGAGGAAAAAGAGGGAGCCCGACATGGGGCTTGATCCCGGGACCCCGAGATCATGACCTGAGCCAAAGGCAGATGCTTAACCATCTAAGCCACCCTGGTGCCCCTAATTTGAACTTTAAAGGTATTAAAACATTTCTTGACTTACAGCAGGGCTTGACAGCTCTGACCTGTGGACAGAATATGACCGACCCCCTGTTTTCATGTGCCCATGAGCTCGTTTGTTTTTACATTTTGAAAATGGTTGAAAACAATGAAAGGAGCTTCTTTTGTAGCACATGAAAATTATATGAAATTCAGATGTCAGTGTCCCTAAATAAGATCTTATTGGAACACAGCCGTGCTCGTTTGTGTACATAGTTTGTGGGTGTTTTCCTGCTTCCCTGGGGGACGGGGACCACGTGCGGTGCTGTCACCACCTCGCGCCCCCCAGAACATTCACGGTGCAGTGACAGCCATAACCCAGCGGCTCTCTGAGTCTCACATCCTATGAATTCCTTAGGTTTCCTTGCTTTATTTTTGTAAGTAAGCCCTCCGCCCAACCTGGGGCTCAAACTCACAACCCCGAGATCAAGAGCGCACACTCCACCGGTGGCGCCAGCTGCACGCACCCCTACTGACCTCTACCCCCCCCCCAAATTACCAATGCATATCTTTGATGTTAAAACAAGAAGGACAAGAGGACAAAGGTGAACTGTGAATGTCATGCTGGTAAGGCGTCATGGAGTGTGGACTATGTTGCTCTCCAGTTACAGACCAAGACCTTGGTGGGGGGCGGTGGCGGGATGGCCTGGCAGCTGCATCTCGGGGTCCGACATGTATCGCCCGGCCAAGCGTTCCTCGACGTCTTCCCAATGCCCGGGAAAGAGATGGGCAGGAAAACCGGAAAAATGTAAAACCCAGTCTTGTCATGGCAGAATTTCCTCCTGCACATAAACAATACAAGGATCTGCTCCCAAAATAAGTTATAAAGCGGCTCGTTTGTTGGCCGAGAAACAGAGCTGCTTATCACTGGTGGCTTCATTAAACGGTGTTTGATTGCAACAGCTGAAAAGTGTGGCCAGGGGGAAAAAAGAACAAACAAGCTTGTTTAAGAAAATGAGTCCTGCATGGAGAATAGTTGCTGGGAGAATCAGGACACGGGGAGCGACGGCGGCTTCAAAACAAGGTAGAGGTTCCCACCGGGTCATTGTTGAATCGAGGAGTCGATGCAAAGTTAGAAAGTGACCAAAGAATGAGCGTCTATGAATAGTCGGTGAGAATACCTTTAAGGATGTTAAAGAGAGGGCACCTGGATGGCTCAGTCGGTTAAGCATCTGGCTCTTGATATCAGCTTAAGTCTGACGGCAAGGTTGTGAGTTCAAGCCCCACACTGGGCTCCACACCCAGCATGAAGCCTACTTAAAAAAAAAAAGGATGATAAAAAGACTTGCAAAAACACAAATTCAGCACTATGAAGCTGGGTTAGGGTGGCGGTGGCATGTGCGGAGTAGCAATTGGCTAAGCTGGACAGACTCGCGAGGCTTGCGGACCCGGAAGGTGTCGAGACCTGTGGTCAAGCACAGGTGTATTTGTTTGCAGGTACATGGAAGAAAATCTTGGACTCTGTCCTGTTTTATTGAACCAGTAGCGTCGATCGTGAACTTCATTTGGTCTTGTAGGGAGCAAACGTAGACCAATGAAGTTCTGTCAGAAATATAGGAGGAAGAGTCTGACTTGGCCTCACACAGAAATTTGAAGGCCCGTCCGTAGGGACATGTTCTCAAGATGTTTTGAGCTTAGGGCCAGGACTGAAGTTTTCCCGAGCTGAAAGAACCTCCTTCAGCTCCTACTGTAATACGCTGAATGACTTTGGAAATTGCATTTTACTGTGGACTTGAAAGTGTTATTTAATGAGTTCAGACTAATGTTAGCAGGCAATACGGTGCTTCTATGCAAAACTTCTATTGTGGGAAAGTCTTTTCCACTTTGCTTATACCGTAGGAGTCTCAGGGAATGTCAAGCAGCTCTGGGTGCTTCCCATGCTGTCAAAAGTTGAAATAAGAAGGAAGAGCCCATTCCCATACAGACCTGCAGTGCCTTAATGCTTTGAGCTCACACTACACTTCAAGCAGTGTTTCTTAGAACTTGATGAGAGCTCAGAGAAAATCTAATATTTCAAAATCCACTTAACTGTGCAACAGAGAAGTTTCCACACAGTTGCCAACTGGAAGTGATTAATCTGTAACGGAATGACATGCTAAAAGTCAAATACCAAGAGAAGAACCTGGTAGAATTCTGTAACCGCCTTGTATGTGATGAATTTGCTCAATTAAGATCACATGCTTGTGGACTGATACCAATCTTGGCAGCGCCTGTGTAGAGAGGCATTTTCAAAGGTGAAGCACACAAAATCTCACTGCAGATCAGCAGTAAGAGACGAGAGCTTCTGTGATTGGCTTTGATTCGAGCGGACACTCACTTTGACCACCAGTTTGACGAATGTGAGTCTAAGTGTTGGGCTCACCAGGGTTAGTGAAAGGTATTCTGTTCTTCTCATGAGTAGACCTATATAACAAAAAAATTATATTTATTATTACATTTTTAACTTCCTTGATTAAAAATCTGCAAAGTTTATTTCCTCTCTTGCTATCAAAATGCCTACATTACTGAGTTTCCCCCTTCTTTTGCAGAGTCGGCAATATTTACCATCAGGTGTTTTCTTCAAAAGCTTCCCTGTTGAGGGCATCTAGGTGGCTCAGTCTGTTAAGCATCCAACTCTTGATTTTGGCTCAGGTTGTGATCTCAGAGTCATGAGATCGAGCCCAGCGTTGACTCTGCGCTGGATGTGGGGTCTACTTGGGAGTCTCCCTCTCCCTTTACACCTCCCCCTCACCAAAAAAAAGCCTACAAGTTAGACTGATGAACTTAAGAGGTATGTGGGACATTTTCCATGATAGACCATATATTAGGCCACAAATAAAGCCTCAAAAGATTTAAAAAGAGAGCTATCATACAAAATACCTTCTCCAACCACAATGGGATGAAGTTAGAAGTCAGTAACAGAAGAAAAACTGGAAAATGCACAGATTTGTGCAAATTAAACAATACTCTTCACCAGCAGATGAAAGAAGAAATCCTATAGGAAATTAAAAATATTTAGAGATAAGTGAAAACAAACACAACAGACCTAAGCGTATGGGGTTGCAGTTGAAAACAGTGCTAATGAGGAAATTTGTAGCTATAAACACAGTAAAAAACAAGAAAGATCTCAAATCAGCAACCTAAATTTACAACTTGAGGAACTAAAAAGGAGAGAACACTAAACCCAAGGCTTGGCAGAAAGGAAATAAAGATTAGAGCAGGGGTGTGTGCCTGGGTGGCTCAGGTCCTGGGATTGAGCCCTGAGTGGGGCTCCCTGCTCAGCGGGGAGTCTGCTTCTCCCTCTCCCTCTGCCTCTCCTCCTGTTAGAGAGAGCCTGTTGCTCTCTCTAAAGTAAATGAATAAAGTCTTTTTAGAAAACAAAAATTAAAAGCTTAGGGCAGAGATAAAATAGAGAAGAGGAAAACAGCAGAGAAAATTAACGAAACCAGAAGTTGATCCTTTGAAAAATCACCCAAACTGGCAAACGTTGAGCCATGTGAACTAAGAAGAGAGAAGACTCAAATTACTAAAATCGGAAATGAAAGTGGTGCCTTTTCTACCGATTCTTCAGGTATAAAAGGATTATAAGAGATGACGGTGAAAAACCGGACGCCGAACAATCGGATCAGCCAGATGAAGTGGACACATCCCTGGAAAGCTCAAACCTAACGAGACGAAATCATGGGGTAGAAGATCTGGATAGACACAACCAGTGTTGTGTCTGAGTCAGGAATCACTAATCTCCCCAGAAAGAAAAGGCCTGGACCCAGCGGCTTCGTTGCTGAACTCTACCAAATATTAAAAGAAGAACCAATACCAGTCCTTTTCAGGTGTTTCCAAAGGATTGAACGGGAGAAAACACTTCCTAACTCATTTTCTTTCATTCATTTCTTCCACGCCAGGCGGTGTTTTTTATCTTTTATTTTTTAGAAGATTTATTTTAGAGCGAGGGAGAGAAAGAGCGCAAGCAGGGCGAGAGGCAGAGAAGCAGACTCCCCGCTGAGTACAGAGCTGGATTCGGGGCCTGAAACTGTGACCCTGAGATCATGACCTGAGCCAAAATCAAGAGTTGGAATTTCAACCGATGGAGACGTCCAGGCACCCCAAAAAGGTGTTTTTTTATTAAGGCACAGGGGCTGGGACTGCGAGGAGTGATGGGTTGTTCTGAGTCTACCATGACTCTGATACCAAAGCCTGGTAGAGATGCGACAGTCAAATGAAGCTACACACAGATGTAACATACCACAGCAACAGAACGAAGGGAGGGAAGCCCCACATGATTATTGCAACTGATGCAGAAAAAGCATTGGAAAATTCAACACCCTTTCATGACAAAAACACTCCACACACTAGGAAGGAAACTACCTCCCCTAAAAGCCATCTGTGAAGACCTCAGGGAACATCATAGTCAATGATGAAAAATTGAAAAACTTCCTCTTAAGCAGGCCTGGGGGACGCAGTCAGTTAAGTGTCTGCCTTCAGCTCAGGTCATGATCGCAGGGTCCTGGGATCGAGTCCTTCATCAGGCTCCCTGCTCAGTGGGGAGTCTGCTTTTCCCTCCACCTGCTGCTCCCCCTGCTTGTGCTCTCTCTTTCTGACAAATAAATAAATAAAATCTAAAAAAAGTAAGAAATAAAATTTCCTCTAAGATCAGGAAGAAGGGAAGGATGGATGCCACTCTCACCACTTCTGTTCAACATTGTCCCATAAATTCTAGCCAGAGTAATCAGGCAAGAAAAAGAAAAGGCATCCAAATTGGAAAGGAAAAGGTATAATTGTCTCTGTTGCCAGATGATGTGATGTCCTAGATAGAAAACCCTGAAGATCTCTCTCTCTCTCTCTCTCTCTCTCTCTCTCACACACACACACACACACACACACTGTTAGAATGTTAGAACTGTTGATTAAATTCAGCAAAGTAGCAGGACACAAAGTCAACATACAGAAGTGAACTGCATTTATATACACAGAGAGTGGGGAACTGCAAAGGAAATTACAAAAGCAATTTCATTTATAATGGCATAAAAAAGAATTTAAAAACTTAGAATGTAATCAAGAAGGTGACAGATGCATAGTGAAAATTACAGAGCATTGCTGAAAAGGGATTAAAGGAGACACCCATGCGCGGAAACAAATCCCACTGTCACAGAAGACATAATATTGCTAAGATGTCCACACTACCCAAAGCCATTGACAGATTCAGTGTAATCCCTACCAAAATCACATTTAAAAATCCCGTGTTTTACAGAATAGGAAAGCCCCATCCTAAAATTCATATGGGATCCCAAGAACCCTGAATAACCAAAACAATTCTGAAAAAGAACCAAAGAACAACTGAAGGACTTAAGTGTCTTGATTTCAAGCCACACTACAAAGCTCCAGTAGTCAAAATACTGTCGTACCAATGTAAGGACAGTCAGACCAATGGAACAGAATAACGAGGCATGGAATAAACCCTTGCATGTGTGGTCCAGTGATGTTTGACAAGAAGGGCTAAGGCCATTCGGTTGGGGAAGCATAGTCTTTTCAATAAATGATGCTAGGAAAACTATGTAGCCACATGCAAAAGAATGAAGTTAGATCATTACCGAACACTATCTATAAAAATTAACCCCGAGTGGATGAAAGATCTACCTGTAACACTTAAAACTATAAAAACCTTAGAAGAAAACAGGGCAAGAACCTCACAACATTGAATTTGGCAGTGACTTTTTTTGGATATGACCCTAAAAGCACAGGCAACAAAAGAAAAAAACAATTTAATGTTAATCAAGACAATATCAACAGAGTAAAAAGGTAACCTCCAGAATGGGAGAAAATATTTGAATATCAGTAAGGGATGAATATCTAGAACATTTAGAGAGCTCCTAAAAATGACAAATCAAACAAACCCTTTTTTAAAATGGATAAAAGACCTTATTAGACATTTCTCCAAAAAAGATACACAAATGGCCAATAAGCCTATGAAGGGTGCTCTGCGACACTAATCATTAGGAAAAGCAAATCAAAACTACCATGAGATAGCACCTCACGCCCATCAGGATGGCAACTATGAAAAGAAAGAATAAGAACTAGTGTTGGCAAAGGTGTGGAGAACTTGGAGCCCTCATGCACTATTGGTGGGAAGGCACACTGCTCCAGCCACTGTGGAAAACAGTATGGCGGTTCCTCAAAGAATTAAAAATAAAACTACCAAATGATCTATAATTCCATTTCTGGATACATGTCCGTAGAATTGAAAGCAGGATCCTGAAAGATATTTCTACACCCCATTTGTACCTAAAGTATTCATAGCAGCTAAAACCTGGAGGCAACCCAAGTGTCCCTCAATGGGAATTATATATACATACAACGGATTATTAGTATGAAAAAGGAAATTCTGACACAGGCTACAACATGGATAAGCCTGAAGTGTATTATGCTAAGTGAACTAAGCTAGTTGCAAAAAGACAAATACTATATGATTTCACTTATATGAGTCAGTGTAGACGAAAGTCAGAGTTGGACAGTAGAATGGTGGGTGCCAGGGGCTAGGGAGAAAGGCAAATGGAGAGTTATGGTTTAAAGAGCATAGAGTTTTTTAAAAAGAGTTTATTTGAGAGAGAAGAGAGCATGAGCAGAGGGGAGAGGCAGAGGTTCACGGAGACTCCCTTCTAAACAGAGACCCTGACATGAGGTTCCATCCCAGGACCCCATGATCATGACCTGAGCAGAAGGCAGATGCCTAACTGGCTGAGCCACCCAGGAGTCCCTTGTTTTGTTTCTTATGTAAGCTCCATGCCCGTGTGGAGCCCAACACAGGGCTTGAACTGATCATGACCCTGAGATCAGGACCTGAGCTGAGATCAAGAGTCAGTTGCTTAATTGATGGAACCCGCCGGGCGCCCTTAGAGTTTCGGTTTCCAAAGATAAGAAGAGTTATGGGGACGGATGGCGGTGAGGGTTGTACCACACTGTGAGTGTATTTAATACTCCCAAACAGCGTGCTTAAAACTAGCCGAGACAGTAGAAGAAGAAGAGGGGGCAGGGGAGCAGGATTTGCTTGGACCACCTGAAAGCTACTTGCTGGGCCTTCTACGCGCATGGGCGGCCTCTGCTCTCCTTTCCCTGGGCTTGTCCATCTGACATTTGGAAATACGGTCAACCCTAGAACAACAAGGCTTTGCACTGTGCAGGTCCACTTATCCGTGTTTGGTTTTTTTTTTTTCCGTAAATGCAATAAATGTCTTTTCCCATTCTTACGATTTTCTTAATAACATTTTCTCTTCTCAACCTGACTTTGTTGTGAGACTATTATATGATATGTATCACATACAAAATACATGTGGACTCTGTTCTTAGTAAGGCTCCCAGGCAACAGCTCTTTGTAGTTAAGCTTTGGGGGGAGTCAGAGTGAGAGGCAGATTTTTTTTTTTTTTTTACATTAAATAGGCAGATTTTTGACTGTGTTGTTTGAGGGTCAACAGTAATCACCCTGAGTCCTCTTTCAGAATAAGGTCTTTAATTCCTTTGAAAAAGATGTTAATATGATATTAAATAGATTAGAATTAATGTTGATAATAAGAATAGAAACAGAAACCTAATTGGCCACAGATGGAAGATGTTGGAGGATGAACAAATTATTCTGAACACTAGGAAATCAAGACACTTACTGGTCTCTATTTACCAGCCTGTCCTATACACACTGTATATTTGGGTAACCAAATAGTAGATGAGAGGAGATTTCTTTTTTTAAATTTTATTTATTTATAATATATAATATAATATATGATTCATATATATATAATAATATATATTATATATAATATGATTCATATATAATAATATATATTATATATAACATATTGTGTATAATATATATGGTATATATAACATAATGACAGAGAGAGAGAAAGTGAGCACAAGCAGGGTGAAGGGCAGAGGGAGAAGCAGGCTTCCTGCCAAGCAGGGAGCCCAGTGTGAGGCTTGATCCCAGAACCCTGGGATCATGAACTGAGCCAAAGGCAGATACTTAACTGAGCCACCCAGGTGCCTGGAAGTTTCTTTTTAAAGAAACATTCCAGCTAACACATGGGAAAGGAATGTTATTATTAGTCTTTGACCGTATCACACCCGCTGATGAATAGGAACTGGACAACGTATAATGACGCGTACCCATAATTATGGTATCAGAGTAGTTTCACTGCTCCCAGAATCCCCTGTGTTCCGCTTACTGGTCCCTCCCCCAGCGATGCCTGGCAACCACTGATTTTTTTTTTTAACTGTCTCCATAGTTTTGCCTTGTCCAGAATGCCATATAGTTGGAATCACATAATATGTAGCCTTTTGACTTAGTGATATGCATTTCTATTTCCCTTGTCTTTTTATGGCTTGATAGCTTATTTCTTTTTAGCACCAAATACTATTTCATTGTCCAGATGGACCACAGTTTATTTACATATTCACCCGGTGAAGAACGTCTTGGTTGCTTCCAGCACTTGTCCATTATGTGTAAAGCTGCTATAAAGATTTGTGTACGGACTTTTGTGTGGATGGAAATTTTTGCCTCCTTTGTTAAATACCAAGGAGTGTGACGGGGGGATCGTAGAGTGAGTAGCTTTCATTTTGGAGGAAACAGGCAAACCATGTTGCAGAAAGCTGCACCATTTTGCTTTCCCATCTCGCTGTGGACTGCAGGGCCTTGGCGTGCCGGGCTGTGCTTCCCTGACCACGGTCGGCGCGGAGCATCTTTCCGGGCGCTCATCTGCCATCTGCAAATCTCTGCTGAGGTGTCCGTTCAGGTCTTGGGCCCAATTTTTAGTTGGTTTTTTTTTTCTTATTGTTGAGTTTTAAGGGTTCTTGGTGTATTCTAGATAACAGTCCATTATCAGATGTGTTTTTTTGGTGTTTTGATGTGTTTTTGAAGGATTTTACTTATTTATTCATGAGAGACAGAGGGGGGCAGAGGGAGAAGCAGGCTCCCCACAGAGCCAGGAGCCCGATGAGGGACTCAATCCCAGGACCCGAAGATCATGAGCCAAAGGCAGACATGTAACCAAAAGAGCCACCCAGGTGCCCCCAGATGTGTCTTTTTTTTTTTTTTTTTAAGATTTTATTTATTTATTTGACAGAGAGAGCTCACAAGTAGACAGAGAGGCAGGCGGGGGTGGTGGGGAAGAAGGCTCCCCGATGCGGGGCTCGATCCCCAGGACCCTGGAATCTTGACCTGAGTGGAAAGCAGAGGCTTTAACCTACTGAGCCACCCAGGTGCCCCCAGATGTGTCTTTTGAAGACATTTTCTCCTGTGCTGTCTTGTCTTCTCATTCTAATGCCACTTTTAATTTTAGTCAAGCGCAGCTTATCAGTTCTTTCTTTCATGAATCATGTCTTTGGTCTTTTACCTAAAACTGCATTCTCATTTTACAGTTTCACAGTTTCTTGTTTTACGTTGAGATCTGTGGTCCATTTTGAGCCTGTTTTGGTGACGGGTGCAACGTCTGTGTCTAGATTCACTTTTTTCTACATGTGGATGTCCAGTCGTTCTAGCATCGTTGGTTGAATAAACTGTCTTTACTCCTTCGTCTTGTCTTTGCTCTTCTGGCAAAGATTATTTTTTACTATATTGATGTAGGTCTATTTCTCAGCTTTCTCCTTGTCTCTGTGTTTGCCACTACTCCCCCATCTTGATTACTGTAGCTTCATAGCAAGTCTCAAGGTCACGCAACACCAGCCCTCCAACTTTGGTCTTCACCTTTAATACAGGCTTGGCTCTTCTGGGGCTTTCGCCCCTCCACATAAATTTCGGAATTTGTTTGTTGACACCCCTGAAATAATTGCTTAGGCTCTGATCCAGACCACAATGAGTCGAGACCAAGTGGGGAGAAACGGACCATCTGACAATATTGAGTCTTTCTATATTCATGAACATGGAGATCTCTCCATTTATGTCATTCTTCTTTGATTCTGACCGTCAAGAGTTCTGTAGTTCTCCTCATACAGACCTTGGACATATTTTTTTAGATTTATACCTAAGTATTTTATTGTGGAGTACTAATGTAAATGATATTGCTTGTGTGCATGTGTGTACACGTGCGTGTGCGTCCGTGTGTGTGTCATGTTCCACTTATTCATTGCTGGTATACAGGAAAAGCAATTTACTTTTGTATTTTAAAATTGTATCCTGCAGGGGCACCTGGGTGGCTCAGTTGATCGAGCATCTGCCTTCAGCTCAGGTCATGATGCCAGGGTCCTGGGATCCAGCCCCATGTCAGGCTCCCTGCTGAGCTAGGAAATCTACTTCTCCCTCTCCCTCTGCCTTCTGCTCCCCCTGCTTGTGCTCTCTCCTCCCTTTGTCAAATAAATAAAATCTTAAAATAAAATAATAATTGTATGCTACAAACTTGCTATGATTACTTATTACCTCTCATAGGTCCCCCCCACCTCGCCCATTCTTTTGGATTTCCTACAGGCATAATCACATCACCGGCAAACAAAGACAATTTTATGTCTTCCTTCCCAATCTATATACATTTTATTTCCTTTTCTCATCTTACTGCATTAACTGGAAATTCCAGTACAGTGTTGAAAAGCAGTGGTGAGAGGGGCCAGGCCTCCCTTGGACTTAGTCTTACTGGAAAAGCTTTGAGTTTCTTGCTGTTCAGTATAAGGTCAGCTGTGGGAGGGGAATGTTGCCGATATTCTTTATAAAGTTGAGGAAATTCTTACTAAGAGTGTTTATCATGAATAGGTATTTGATTTTAACAAATGCCTCTTCTGCATCTGTTAATATAATCATGTGATTTTTCTTTTTTAGACTATTGATGTGATGCAACACAGTAATTGATTTTCGAATGATGAGCCAACCTTTCTTGCATTCCTGGGATAAATCCCCTGGGGTCATTGTGTCTAATTCTTTTTATCCATCATTGGATTCCTATGATATTTTTAATATTTGACCTAGAGTTCGCACCAGGCAATTACAACTAATCCAAATCTACTTTCAAATAACACTATGCTATTATACCATGTCTAATAGGAAAAGATTCCTCATTCTTTCCTCCCATACTCGTATTTCTGACGCCATTCATCTCACTCATATAAAATCTTTAAAAACAAAAAAAAGTATAAAGTTAATGGGGTGCCTGGGTGGCTCAGTTGTTAAGCATCTGCCTTTGGGTTGGGTCATGATCCTGGGGTCCTGGGAGGGAGCCCCACATCCGGCTCTCTGCTCAGCGGGGAGCCTGCTTCTCCCTCTCCCACTCCCCCTGCTTGTGTTCCCTCTCTCGCTGTCTTTCTCTCTGTCAAATAAATAAATAAAATCTTTTTAAAAAAACTTTATACTTTTTTTGTTTTTAAATATTTTATTTATTTATTTGACAGACAGAGATCACAAGTAGGCAGAGAGAGAAGAGGAAGCAGGCTCCCTGCTGAGCAGAGAGCCCGATGCGGGGCTGGATCCCAGGACCCTGGGATCATGACCTGAGCCGAAGGCAGAGGCTTAACCCACTGAGCCACCCAGGTGCCCCTAACTTTATACTTTTAATAGATCTCACCAGTAATACTTTGTTCAAAATAGTAACAGCAATAATGTATTCAATTCTGTATGCTAATGTACACACATGTACTTATGCAAGATTATCTGTGAGTGAGATGAATGGCGTCAGAAATACGAGTATGGGAGGAAAGAATGAGGAATCTTTTCCTATTAGACATGGTATAATAGCATAGTGTTATTTGAAAGTAGATTTGGATTAGTTGTAATTGCCTGGTGTGTTTGGTTTGGTTGTCTCTTTTCTCCTGAGAGCCATACATGATGTCCTGGGTGCAGGAAGTGCTGTAAATCAGCCTTTGGTAATATGGTGGTGAGGGTTAGAGGTAGTGGGGGAATGTTCTGCGGCCTGTCATCGCCTTTGGTCTTTCAGTGAGCTTACGTCTCTGGACTGTGACCTTCTGGTCCCTTGCTGGCGCCCTAATTCCATTGCCCCGTCATCCTTTCAGTGCATACGGTCCTAACCCTGGGTGTCGGTTCCTGTGTGCCTATGGCTTGTAGAGAAAAAAAAGCACCCAACAGATTAACCTGTTTCCTAGAAATTCCTAATCACCAACATCAGCCAAATGGTTGTCCTTACATCCTGCTTCTTCCTTCCGGTCAATGCATTCTCCCTCTCTCTGCAAAGATGTTTCGGACTTTCTATTTCTCTCACCAGATCTCTGACTTCCCCGCACTCCAGCCAGTGACCTTCCACTGCAGAGAGATCATGGCGGCCCTCGGGTGGCGGCCTCGGGCCCCTCTGCCCCAGCTTCCCCCCTCTGCACACAGGGCTAGCGTCCCACTGGCGCCCACGGCCCTCTCCACTTTGCCTCTCGGGAGCTTCACGTGAAGGATCCATCCTCCTTCATCGGCAGATTCAGTGTCTCCTTCTCGGGACGCCTGGGTGGCTCAATTGGTTAAGTGGCTGCCTTTGGATCAGGTCAGTGTCTCCTTCTCTAAGTGATATTTCCGCCTTCATCATTTAACCATACTCAGCTGCATCTTAAGAATTAACGCAGTGAAACAAAAACCATCTTTCCTGGACCTCACCTCCTTTGGTCACCACCCCAGTTTTCTCCTCTGCTGGACAGACCACTGGTCCCAGTTACTATGACTGCATACGAATTACTCCCCCAGCCCGAGTGACATTTACTATTCTAGTGGTTTCTTTGGCTCAGGAATTCAGAAATTCAGACAGAACACAGTGGGGATGACTTATTTCTGCTCTGTAGCCTCTGAGTTTCCGCTGGTCGTCCCCTGGGCTGGCGTTCCTCAAGGCCTTGTTTACTCACACAGCGGTGGACAGTTGGCTGTCTGCTGGGGACCTTGGGGGGCCTCTCCACACGGTCTCTTCATGGACCACTTTGGGCTTCTTCGTGGCATGGCAGCTGGAGTCCAAGGATGCAAGTATTCCAGAAAAAAACCCAGAGTCCAAGTCCTGAAGTCAGAAAGATGGGGGTGCCAGGGGCTGGAGAGAGAGGGTGGAAAGGGGGGTCCGTGTTTCCTGGGGACACAGCTTCGGTTTCACAGGGTGACGAGAGCTCTGGAGATGGGTTGCACGAGTGTGAATGTACTTAACACTACCGAAATGCGCCGTGGAAAGCGGTCAAAATGACAAGTTTCACGTTACGTGTATTTTACCACAACTTGAGAGAGAGAACACGAGAGAAGCTGTGTGCTTTTATGGCCCAGCCTCACCAACCCCACAGCGTCGCATCCTCTGTTCTCCGTTGATCAGAGAAGTCACAGGTGCACCCAGGTTCAGGGGTTTGGGGATGGGCTCCCGCTCCTGAGGAGGGAAAGAAGGTTCTGGAAGAGCACGTTTGTGGAAGGTTTGTGGAAACACAGGCCGCCACAGTCTCCATGCCCTCGGGCCCACAAATCTCTTTTCCCTCCAAGCCAGCTTTGGCTGTGCAACTGCTCATGGGAACGCCATGGGAACGTGATTTCCACGTTGATCAATCAACTAGATTGTTCTATTGTGATGTACGGAAACATTCAACCATCTTCAAAAGTAGAGTAGCGGGAAGAGCTGCCCGGCATCACCCAACTTCAGCGAGTACTGAGATCTGCAAAGCCGGTCTCTTTGCTTCCCACCACCCTCCGCCCAGTGATTCTGTTGAAAAGCTCATCTCTCTTGACCCCCCAGCAGCACTGGACGGAGTGGCCTCTCCCTCTGCCTGAAACGTTGGCTTCCCGTGGCTTCCCAGGCACAGATAGCCTCGGTTCCCCTGTCCTTGTAGCCTTTCTGTATTGTCGTCTCTCTGAAAGCGCCCCGTGGGGAAGGACATCCGTGCAGGGCCTGGGCCTTCTTCTCGGTCACCCGTCCCCGCCATGCCCTCAGTGTCCATTACCACCCACATGCAGGTGATTCCTGGGGCAGAGATCAGCCCCCTCCATGCCAACATTCATCTGTCCCTTCTTCTCAGGAGCCCCGGCTTCTAGCTGGCCACCAGGCTGCCCAGGCAACGGCCACCGTCCCCAGCCTCTCTCGCAGCGAGGAGCGCTGTTCGACAAAGTGGCAGCCATTGGGAGGGGAGGGGAGGGGAGATGACCTGTGGGAACTCAGGGTGGTGTCCTCACAGAAGGATCGTGACCGCTCCTTTCTCTTTGCCCCGCCCCCATGCTTGGAGGCTGTTGTGGTGATGGGCCTTGGGGACCCTGTGGATGAGAGCCACCTGCCCACACGTGGAAGCAGCCTGGGCTCCTGCATGGGGCAGAGACGAAGCTCTACCCCGCTGGACTCCTGTCCCTCCAGCCCGCCGCAAGAAGCCAGACTTACATCCTAACTATCCTGTCTCATCGATTCTCAGATGCAACTTTGTTTGCTTTTTGGGTTTTTGTTGTTGTTATTTTAATTTAGTGTTAGGTTTGTGGGTTTTTTTTTTTAAGATTTTATTTATGTATTTGACAGACAGAGATCACACGTAGGCAGAGAGGCAGGCAGAGAGAGGGGGGAAGCAGGCTCCCCACTGAGCACAGAGCCCAATGTGGGGCTCGATCCCAGGACCCTGAGATCATGACCTGAGCCGAAGGCAGAAGCTTAACCGACTGAGCCACCCAGGCGCTCCTTTTGTCCACTGGATTTTAACGTTCACCTTTCCCCATAGGATGTAGACTCCAAGTGGGGACTGTGTCTGCTTGTTCACACGTTTACTCCGTCGCTGAGAGTAATGTCCAGCGTGCACTGAGCACTCCAGTAATATTTGCTGAATGAACCAATAACTCTCTCTCTCTGATACATTGTACCAACCTTTCTTCTCAAAAGGTCAGACCAACTGACACTCCAAACGACCATGACGTCTGACCATGCTAATTTCTCTACTGGGAATTCACAGTCTTTTAAAATGTTTATTATTCACGTTTTTCATCCGTGTAGTGCACTTCCATTGTCCTACTTTCTCAGAATTGCTCGTGTCACTTTTTTCCCAAACTTCCATCGAGGTGGCCATCCTGTGTTAATCTCTAAGAACTCTTTGGCATAAGCGAGGTACCAAATGCTTGGTCTGACATGCAGGTTGCAAAGTCCCCCCCATCATGTGTCATTAGTCTTCTGATCTTGCTTGTAGAGATTCTGGTTGGTTTGTTTTGTTTTCGTGCTATGTACGTTCAGTATGCTTCGGTGTTTTTATTTATGACATTTAATTTTAGTGTCATGGTTGGAAACGCATTTGCCAAGGCTCCAATGCTTTCAGTCACCAGGACTTTTTGCTATCTCTTGAATGGTTTCTTTTTTCCCCCTTAAGTCCTAGTCCCTACAGAATACATATTGACATCAGGAATGAGGTAGAAACCTGTCATTTCTGGGTTCTGCCTGTCGTTGTATATTTTCTCTCTCTTACCCCAGTGGAGCAACTTCTCACTGTGGTCGGAGGTGGGGTGAGCCCATCCCCTACCCCTGCTTGACCCAGGTCTGAGCAGTCAGACGACTCCGCCTCTCTGGGCACAGCGATTGGTCCAGGGAAGGGCACGTGATATAGGTTAATTTTCCCCTAGGTCTTTTTTTTTTTCTACCCTAAGGATGAGGAAAGAACCACTTTCCTTAAGCTACTGTTGTTAAGATACGATGGGTGTTTGGTTATTGGAGGCTGCCCTGTGCACGCTGGGGAGAGCTGCTCGAAGAGACGGAAAGAACGACGGATATCTGATGACATTATTTGAGCACCTAGATCCACCTGGCCCACTTCCCACAGGACTCCTGAGTTACTGGAGCCAATATGTACCCCCCACCCCATAAAGCAAAAAAGCCTCAACTGAGTTTCTGTTATTTGCAACCAAAAGCATCCTGGATGTATGACCTTACTCTTTACATCAACGCCAATCTAGAGATCGTCTGTTGCTTTGCCCAAAAGAGCATCCCTCCCTTCCTCTCCACCTCCCCCACCCCGCCCCCTCCCACGTGTTCTAGGAAAGTTTTTTCATCTGTTCCTGCTTTGTGATTTAAATAGAAGCTGTCATTTTACAGACCCACCTTCCCAGCCACTTTTTATTTAATTTAAATTCAAATTAATATATAGTATATTATTTAATTTAATTTAATTAACATATAGTATATTATCAATTAAATTAATTTAATTCATTTGATTAACATATAGTATATTACTAGTTTCAGAGGTAAAGTTTAGTGGTTTATCACTTGAATGCAACACCCAGTGCTCATTTCATCATGTGCCCTCCTTCATGCCCATTCCTCCAGTTATCCCACCCCCTACCCTCTTCCCCTCCAGCAACCCTGTTTATTTCCTATACTTAAGAGTCTCTTATGGTTTGCCTCCCTCTCAGTTTTCATCTTATTTTTCATTATGATATTTATCTTTCTCAGACTGACTTATTTTGCTCAGCATAATACCCTCTAGTTCCATCCACGTCATTGCAAATGGTAAGATTTCATTCTTTTTGATGGCTGCGTAATATTCCATCATATCTATCTATCTGTGTGTGTGTATATATATATGTATGTATATACACACACCACATATTCTTTTTTATTTTTTAAAAAGATTTTATTTATTTATTTGACACAGAGAGAGCAGGAAAGCACAAGCAGGGGGAGTGTCAGAGGGAGAGAGAGAAGCAGGTTCCCCGGTGAGGAGGGAGGCTGATGTGGGGCTTGATCCCAGGACCCCAGGATCACAACCTGAGCCAAAGGCAGATGCTTAACCAACCGAGCTACCCAGGCACCCTACACCACATCTTTTTTATTCATTCATCTACCGATAGACATCTGGTCTCTTTCCATAGTTTGGCTATTGTGGCCATTGCTGCTGTAAACATTGGGGTCCAGGGTCCCCTATGAATCACTATGTTTGTATTCTTTGTATAAATACCAAGTAGTGCAAATTCTGGGTCATAGGATAGCTCTATTTTTAACTTTCTGAGGAACCGCCATACCAGTCACCTTTGATTGGCCCAGGAATATCTCCTGATTTAAGCCTGGCCTATCTTCCTTTCTTGAGATTTCCCCTCCCCCAAAGAGCTGGGAGATGAGATACAATCCATTAAAATAGTAGATAACCTTCTGGGGGAACAGGAATATATCAATTTTCATATTAGTCCACATCTAAAAGATACTAAAGGATATACAGCAGAAATCTCTACAAGCAACTCTTGAAAATCAATAAGAAAAATATAGACACCCTAATAGAAAAAAAATGAACAAGCAATTTACAGAAGAAGAAATCTACACATACAAAGAAATACTTAAACTCATTAGAGATCAGAGAACTACAATTTAGAGCAATAATTGCTATCATTCTACACCTATTTGACTAGGAAAACTTAAGAAGCTGGTTATTGTCAAGCATTGGCAAGATGGGTGAATAAATGCCCTTTCATGCTGGCTTGGAGCATACACCGGAGCATCCATTCTGGAGAGCGATCTGGTGCCCTTAGTGAAGTTGAATACACACCCACCTGTCCAGAAATCCCACTCCTGGGTGATGTTCAAAGCAATGGTCCAGGGGCCCGTGGGGGACATACACAGGATTGTTCATCATACCATCGTTTGCGGGGCAGGGAGACGAAGGCAACGTGAGGATGTTTGATAATCACTGGGACTGTCCTACTCCGACCCCTCCTATAGTCGTATGGTAGGACTGGGCTTCCCTGCCATGGAAGGTTACCCAAAAGCATGTGACGCGCTCTGGGCATCAGATATGGGCAGAAGGGAGGTGTCTCACTGCCAGATGACAATCCTCAGGGCGTGCTTTGCTGCGACCTTTTCTCTCTGGCATGGCACTGGCAGCGATCGACATGGGACACGCGTCCCTGGGGGATTACAGTGAGCAAGGCCCTCTTGCCAACCTCTAGTGGACAGGGAGCATGAGTGAGAAGGAAGCCTTCGTGGCTTTAAACCATTTCGGTGTGGGGCCGTCTGTGATGCATACACTCACTGCTGCAGTGGCCACATGCAGACATCGGACGTGGTGTCAGAGGCGCACAGAGAGCGTCTGGGCGGGGGAAACGGAACGAGACCTACATCATAATACCTCTTACGTCAGTTAAAAATAAGGTGCCTCAAAAAACTCCTGCATTTTTTCCAAGCACACACACACACAAAAGGACACCCCTCAAACCTACTAGAGTTGCCATTGACGGTGGGAAAGGAAATGCAGCTCAAGGGGATAAATAAATCAGTGAAACTTGTGACCCTTTCCCATGGCCAAGCCGGGGGTCTGGGGATGACCATGAACTCTTTTCCTGAGGTCCAGTGAAAGGAAAAAGATGCCCCCCCCCAAGGATCCCTTCCCTGGAAGCATCTAATCATACTGGTTGACTATTATCCTGCTAGGGAGTTTATATTCACATCATAATATATAATCTGGTGTATTCTAAGTTCTCTATAATTAAATATGTAATGTATCACCTTTCACCTGTATAATTACATGAAATATACAAATATATGCCATAATATAAGCATATAACTCACTATTCATCTACAATAAAATTTATAATCTATGGCATAGCAATTATATGTAATTTAATATATATTTCCCGTGTATGTATAATTACATATAAACTGTTTTTAAGAACTAGGTATGGAGTAACATACACGTTATGAAGAATTCACTCTATCCCGCAGTATGGCACGAATAGTATCCAAAATCTCTTACAATTGATAAGAGTATTAAAAACTATCCAGCAGATCCTGGCCCATCACCAGCGCCCAGCAGGTGTGAAAACTTCCTGTTAACCTGGCATGTGTGTGAGCCCCGACGTATGAAACGGTACCGTGTGCTGGCTTTTATCCTCGTGGTTACACGTGTGTGAGCGGCAGGACAGTGGGGACGGGGCTGGCACTCAGAAAGGGTCAAGTTCAGGTTCAGCGCCCACAGAGGCTCCTCTCTGGGGTTTTCCAAAGCCCATCGTACCACCCACGGGTGATGACGAGGTTTACCTTCTGCTTCCACAGGTTTTGGATTCCAGCAGTAATGATTGATTATTTTTGTCTCATGGTGCTGCAAGTGTGACCAGAAGGTCCAGAGTGAAAGTTAGTGGTAGCGATGGGCATAGGCACTGTTTTCCTTGGCAGACGCACACGCGATGCCAGGGAGTGTCCTTTCATTACTGTCCTGCCTCGGGCTTAGAAAACCACCGGGAAGGTCCCCGAAGGCTTCAAGTCCCCTTGGAGCCCTTACGGAGCAGTGCCAGGTGCCTTCTCCCCGCCCCCCCCCCCCAGGCCCGGCAACGTGGAGAATCACGTTGGCCGATTTTGCAGGGCTGGTGCCCGGCCTTCCCGCGCTCAGCCCCTCCGGCTGCGGCCCGGGCGCTGCGACGGAATTCGAGTCCCTCTGTGACGCGGGTCACGCACCAGGGTCAGAAGACAAAGTATCAGTCTCGTGTCAGGAAGAACCAGAGGAGCGAGAAGCAGTCCCAACCCGACCCCCTTCTTCGGAAGGTCGCCACGCTGTGAACTTTGGCAAAACCGCGGCGGCCGTGGGAAGACGAGGGGCCCGAAGGGGCCAGAAGGCCTTGTTCTGGGAGCAGGGGCCAAGCTGGCTCTGGAACTCATCCGAATTTAAGCACTTCTGATGAGGGTTTGGGTTTCAGAAGACACGCTGAATTATATTGAAAAAACCCTTGCCTTGATCAGATGTGTCAATGATGTACTTCTGTGTCCAAATTTAAAATTCCCGATTGAAGAAGAAGTAGGTGATTCATAAGTTGACTTTTTATTTAAGGTAGGTAGGTGTAAAGCAAATCCTGGGTTTTTGTTTTATTGTTTTTTTCTCCCTCCTTCCCTCCCTCCTTCCCTCTGTTCCTTCCATCCTTTCTTTCTTCTTTCTCCTCCCTCCCTCCCTCCTTCCTCTTCCTCCCTTCTCCATTTCTTTCTCCCTCTTTCTCTTCCTCCCTCCCCTGCCATCCTTCCCTCCCTCCTTTCCTTCCTTCCACATAGAAAGAAGTACAAGACTCTTGAGCGTTTACCTTCAGCACATCAGCGGGGTTCACTGAGGGCTGAACCTTGATGGCGGGAACCCATACCTTGATGGCGGGAGCTCATACCATCACAGGCACACCCGGGGGCTCCGACGGTTTCTGTACTAGTGTTACTACTTAATAAAAGTAAGAGCCTTAAGGCAAATGATAAGCTACTATTACAAATTCAGTTTATTGCTAAAACTATAACAAGAATATTTGAACGTCTATATGAAGATAATGGAAATGTTTATAGTCATGGATGGAAGCTATTTTAGAATTCTATATGGGGTAATTTTTCAGTTGGCTCACACAATAAGCTATAATTTTATGGGTAAAGGTTTAATGCTTTGTTATCATACACTGTCATTTTGAATTTAACCTGTAGGACCTGCTGATTTTTAGATTTTCCCTTACTAATTAAGGAAAGTCCTCTTCCTTTTTGTAAAATGTATTCATCTCTATGTTGGATTCTTGTTCCCGGAGACAAATAAGAATCATTCCAGCTATTCCAATGGCGATGATCCCCTTCTGTATGAAGGCAAGAAAACCTGAATTTTTCCTTAAAACTTGGTGTTCCAGCAGTCTGGTTTCTTCCTTACCCGGCATCATTTTTCTTTAGGGATTCTTCTTCTTCAATCTACATCTTTTTATGGTCAATGTGTTTGAGATGTGGTACTTAAAAAGCTTTCAGTTTGAAACTAGGAAAGAAATTGTAACACCAAATTACCCAAATGGAACTACATCGAAGCGTTCCTCAAACCCTAGGATCCCAGGACATTTCACACTTGAAAGGCATCGGAAGAATGTTTTCATTGTGGACACTACCAACAAAGGCTACTTCATAATTGGGAAAGACAAAACAGAGAGAAAAATATTGGATAATTGCGGATTTACCAAATACACTGTGATTTTTAATTTTTTTTTTTTTGCAATGTGACTTTTTTTTGGATGGGCCTTCAGATGTTTGCTAAGCACTATTAAATTATAAAACCCTAAGAACATAGTTTAGAATGCCCGAGGTGGCCAGTTATTACAATGTCCAGGGATCCCCAGTTTGCTAGTGATCTATAAAATTCTAAAGCAAGTACCAGGCAATCAGGAAGTAAATGATGAGAAAACACAAAAACATTCTTAACCGTTGTCTGAGGGACTGTTTGGTAATCCCAATCCCATGTACAATTATCGGTTGCTTAAAGTCCTTTCTCACTGAAACCCAGTTTAAAGGAGACTCCCTCTTTCCTCTGAGGTTCCCCTACCTCGGGGAACAGGGTCACAGTATTTTTTTTTCCTTGATTGTTTCTTTCCTTTTGGAAAAAAAAGTGAGGAAACGATTCTCATCTCCGGCCCGTGGATCATCATTTCCAGCAGCTGATTTCCGTTTTTTCAGGTTGGATTTCATCTCTGACGCAGCAACATGTGTGTGGAGAACAGTCTAGGCAGGTGGGGCTCAGGGAGGGCCTATGCTCACCTCTGCATTTTCGAGAGAGCCTCTTGATGATCTCACTCATTTCACTGGGAAGTCGATGGAAATGGCCTCCTGTTTCTCCAGGGGGTTCGTTCTGCTACTCTGCTTCTGATAGCTCAGTCTTCCCATCATTCGCCTTCTTCCTATCCCCACCCTCAGGTCCACCTGGCCAGGCTGAACTCTCCACTTTTGGTTGGTGTTTCCGTAGAACCTTGCTTTGGAAAGGAAAGACCTGAGACCCCCAGGGAGCATCATGAAAGCCCTGAATTATAAGCACTCATTTGTGTCTCAGAATGTGTGCTTTGGTGATGTGGACTGCACTGGGGACATTCCTCAGGGCAGTGCCCCCATGCCTCAGCTCCTGCCTCTTCTCACATTTCCGGTCTCAGGCCAATGTCACCTCCTGAGATAGACCTTCCTTGATCATAACTTCTGCAGAGATGTCACTGGCACCACATCCCATTGCTTTAGATGGACCTTGTAACGCTCTGAGTTACTTTGGTGGTTTCTTTTTTTTTTTTTTTTAAGATTTTATTTGACAGAGAGAGAGTAGGCAGAGAGGCAGGGGGAGAGAAAGGAGGAAGCAGCCTCCCCGCTGAGCAGCGAGCCCGATGTGGGGCTCGATCCCAGGACCCTGGCAGAGGCTTTAACCCACTGAGCCACCCAGGCGCCCCTACTTTGGTGATTTCTTAGGTTAACATTTCACTGTCTTAGTCTCCCTCTAGAACACGAGGGCTTTCCTGCCCTCTTTGCAGCTGTCCCTTTGGTGCCCAGCACAGCTCTTGGCGGGTAGTGAGTGCCCGGTAACTATTTACTGAGTGGGTAGAATAGTCTATGCGATGACAAAAAAGTGAAAACATTCAGATTTCATTTTTTAAGTTTTCATTTAAACTCCAGTTAGCTAACCTACAGTGTTACATCAGTTTCACGTGCACAATACGGACATTCAGCCCTTCCATCCGTCACTGTGCTCATGGCGACAAGGGCGCCCCTTCATCCCCACGCCCATCCCATCACCACCCCACCCCCGCCCGCCCCTCTGGGGACCAGCAGCAAGTTCTCTATGGTTAAGTCTGTTTTTTGGTTTGCTTCTCTTTCTTTTTTTCCCCTTTGCTTATTTGTTTTCTTTCCTAAATTCCATATGTGAATGAAATCACATGGTATCTGTCTTTCTCTGACTTATCTCACTTAGCATAATACTCTCTAGCTCCGTCCCCATCATTGTAAGTGGCGAGATTTCATTCTTTTTGATGGCCAAGTAATGTTCCCATATATATATGTATATATATATCCCATCTTGTTTATGTGATTGATATATATGATGTAATATATATATATCTCCATCTCTGTGTCCAATATATAATATAATATAACATGATATATATAATATATATCTCCATGTCTATGTCCATCTATCAATGGGCACTTGGGCTGCTTCCATACTTTGGCTATTGCAAATAATGCTGCAATAAACATAGGGGTGCATGTGTCCCTTTGAATAAGTGTGGGCTTTTTAAAGATTTGTTTATTTATTTTAGAAAGAGAAAGAGCAGGCAAGAAGGGTGGGGAGGGACAGAGGGAGAGAGAATCTCAAGCAGACTCCCTACTGAGCACAGAACCCAGTGCAGGGCTCGGTCTCATGAATTCGTGTTTTTGTATCTTGGAGTGAATACCCAGTAGTGCGATTGCTGGGTCATAGGGTAGCTCTGTTTTTCACTTTTTGAGGAACCTCCACGCTGTTTTCCAGAGTGGTTGCACCAGCTTGCATTCCCACCAACAGTGCACAAGAGTTCCCCTTTCTCCACATCCTTGCCAACACTTGTTTTTTGTGTTTGTAAAATATAGAAAAATCACTCTTAACAGATGGATGCAGAGAAACTACCAGAATACCATGTTGATAAAAGACTAACCCAAAACTATATATCATCAGTCCCCTCGATCCCACTCCACTTGGCTTCACGGAAATGAAATCATGTTTTGGAAATAAATGTGCTTGCCTCCCAGTGGGGACATGCTGCCCGAAGACAGAGGCCACATCCGCCTTGGTCACCACCACGCAGGTTAGCTCTCGTCCGACGGGGGCACTCACCAGGACGGGGGCACTCACCAGATCTGGGGTGAGAAGACGGTTCTCCTAAACAGCATGCTGCCAGTGGGCTGCATCACTGGGTTTATTTCCAGTCTAGCCATTTTGGGTGTTTTTTAAAAAAATCAGTGGAAAAAAAAAAATTCAGTGGGGCGGTGCCTGGGTGGCTCAGTGGGTTAAGCCTCTGCCTTCAGCTCGGGTCATGATCCCAGGGTCCTGGGATCGAGCCCCACATCCGGATCTCTGCTCAGCAGGGAGCCTGCTTCCTCCTCTCTCTCTGCCTGCCTCTCTGCCTGCTTGTGATCTCTGTCCATCAAATGAATAAATAAAAAAATTTTTTAAAAAATTCAGTGGGGCCCCTGGCTGGCTCCATCCTTGGAGCGTGTGACTCTTGACCTCGGGTGCATGAGTTAGAGTCCCGTGATAGTCGTAGAGATGACTCAAGGAAAGAACAAAATTATAAATAAAAAACAAAACAAAGTAAAATTAAGTGTCTTGGGCCAGAGTTTAAAATCATAGACTCTGGAGCATGACTACCTGACTTGAATCCCGACTCAGCCGCTTTTGGCCGTGTGAGCATAAACCAAGGAAATTGCACGGCTTCCTCCTCGATGTCTCCATCTGTGAAGCGAGGACGATGAGAGCCCCTTGCATTATCTTTTGCAAAGCACCTCGTTATACCAGGGTCGAGCGGGTAGGAGCACTTGGTGACACTCTGTGTCACGCACCACGGACGGGGTCATGTGATGTCTATTCATAATTATCTGCACTGATCAGCTGTAACATGAAAAGGTCTAAACATTTTAATCTTGCAATTCAGGGTTCGTCTTTTTAAATTTTTAGTTTAAAAGCATATACAGAATGAGACGGGGCTGAAATGTACAGCCCGGTGAGGGTAGTTACCAGGGCTCCATTGTATGTCTGAAAGTTACAAAGAGAGTAGCTCTTAAAAGTGGTCACTACGAGACACCTGGGTGGCTCATTTGGTTAAGCGGCTGCCTTGGGCTCAGGTCATGATCCCAGCATCCTCGGATCCTCGGATCGAGTCCCGCATCGGGCTCCTTGCTCAGCGGGGAGCCTGCTTCTCCCTCTGCCTCTGCCTGCCACTCTGTCTGCCTGTGCTCGCTCTGAGAAATAAATAAATAAAATCTTAAAAAAAAATGGTCACTACAAGAAAGTTAGTTTCTAACTAAACCGATTGTGGTGACCATCTGGGAATACATACGTGTATCAAATCATTCTGTCGTGTACCTGAGACTAATAAGATGTTATGTCGATTACAACTCAGTAACAACATTAGAGCAGCAGGATGAACCCCCTTGGACACATCACTCCGTTTCAGCAAAGACCAGCTCACATCCAGTGTCCTGTCTCTGCTCCTCGGTGACGCTGGTGCTGGGTCTCCAGGTCTGCCTAGGGCTGCTCATACTCCTCCACTCCCCACTCCCTGCTCAGTGATGTCCCGCTGGGAGTTGAACTGAACTGTGATGTGCACATTTACATCCTGGAAATTGGCAAATAAGACAAATCAGGGCTCCCCTCCCCCCACCTCCGAGCCAGAGAGCCTGCTCTTGGGCCATTAGGAGCACAGCCTTGCTGGGACTCCCACGCCTCCCTCCGCCCAGCCAGTTTACTTGGGAATGTCCTAGTATGTTTCAGTGGGTCCACCTAAAACATGAGAATTCCTTAAAAAACATAACCATAATTCCCTGTCACACATAAAAAAGTTCACACAACTTTTTAAAATATTGTTGAATACTAGTTACTGTTCCAGTTTCCCTGATAATTTTATGATTTTTTGAAAAAACAGTTGGTTTGGGGGTAGCTGGGTGGCTCCTGGTGAAGGGTTGCCTTCTGTGGGGAGTCTGCTTCTCCCTCTCCCTGCCCCCCTGCTCCTGCTCTCTCTCTCAAATAAATAAAACCTTAAAAAAAGTAGTTGGTTTGTTCAAACCAGAATTCCAAATGGGTCTGTACTATGAGGATGTCATCAGAAAAATCTAAAATGTGGAAAACTCTGTGGGACAAAGAACCTGGTTCCTTCAACAGGGAAATAGTAAGGGGGGCTTACACTTTGCAAATTAAACGAGACGTATAAGCAGGATACAGTGTGGTACCCTCTCCAGCTAGTGGTCTCCTGCGTCTTCTTCTAAAAGCTTTATTGTTTTACTTGCCACAGGTTATCGATTCCCCCTTCCCATCTTTATTGAGGTATAATTGACAATTTAAGAATATATATTTAAAACAAACACAAAAACAGAATATATATTTGATCGTATAGCTTGATGTTTTGATACATGTCTGCTTGTGAAATAGTCATCATAGTTGGATTAGTCAGCATATCCATCACCTCACACATAACCACTCTCCCCTTCGTGGCCAGAACATTCACCACCTGCTCTCTTAGCAAATTTCAAGTACACAACATGTTAACCATGGTCACGTGACTGTGCTTTAGATATGCAGAATGTATTCGTATAACTGGAGCTTTACCTCTGACGCACATTTCCCCTTTCCCCCTTCCTCCCAGCGCCTGGTAACCACCATTCTCCCTGCCTCTATGAGCCTATTTTAGATTCCACATATGAGATGGGTCATGCAGTGTTTTTCCTTCTGTTTCAAGCTTATTTCACTTGGCATAATGTCGTCCAGATTCATCTGTATTATCCTAAGTGGCAGGATTTACTTCTTTTTTAAGACTGAATAATATTCCAGGTTCAGTGTGTGTGTGTGTGTGTGTGTGTGTGTGTGTGTGCGTGTATGCAGCATTTTCTTTGTCCATTCATCTATAGACAGGTTGTTCCCTTAGCTTAGCTGTTGGGAATAAGGCTGCAGCGAACACAGGAGAGCAAATATCTCTTCAAGGTATTGATTGTGTTTCTCTTGGCTCTATACCCAGAAGTGGGTTCGCTGGATCATAAGTTTGTTCTGTTTTCATTTTTGGGGAACCTATGTAAAATCTTTGTTTTCCATAGCAGCAGAACCAATGTACATTCCTATCAGCAGTGTGCAAGAGTTTTCTATTAATCACATCCTCTCCAATACTTGTCTCTTGCCTTTATGCCGATGGCCATTCTAGTAGGTGCAAGGTGATACCTCATGGTAGTTTGGGTTTGCATGTCCCCAGTGATGAGTGATGTTGAGCACCTTTTACGTACCTATTGGTCATCTGTAGGTCTTCTTTTGAGAAATACTTATTCAGGTCCTTTGTCCATGTTATAATTGGGTTATTGTTTTCTTTGCTCTTGATTTTTGGATGTATATTTTGGGTACTAACCCCTTCTCAGATATATGGCTTATGCATATATTCTCCCCTTCCACAGGTTGCCTTTTCACTCTGTTCATTGTTCCTGTTGCCATGCAGAAGGCTTCTGGTTTGATTTTGGTAATCCCTTGTCTATGTTTTGCTGTTGTTGCATGTGCTTTTGGTGACTTCTAAAAAATCATTGTCCAAACCAATGAAGAAGCTTTTCCTTATGGTTTCTTTTCTTTCTTTTTTTTTTTTAAAGTAGTCTCCACATCCAGAACAGAACCTGAAGCAGAACTTGAACTCACAACTCTGAGATCAAAATCTGAGGTAAAATCAAGAGTTGGATACTCAACTGACTGAGCCACCAATGTACCTCTCTCCTGTGTTATCTTCTATTAATGTTATGGTTTCGGGACTCACATTTACATTTTCAATCCATTTTGACTTGATTTGTGTGTACGGTGTGAGATAAGAGTCCAGTTTCATCCCCTATATCTTTTCCCTCATTAGTATTTTTGTCAAAAATCAATTGACTAGATGTGTGGATTTGAGGGGGGGGGCTCTCTATTCCGTTCCATTGATCTATATCTCCATTCTTAGGCTAGTACCATACTGTTTTGATTACTATAGCTTTGCAATGTATTTTGAAATATACTTCAGTGTGATGCCTCTAGCTTTGTTCCTCTTATTCAAGATGGCTTTGGTTATTTAGGGTCTTTTGTTTCATAATAATGTTAAAATTTTTTTCTATTTCTGTAAAAAATACCTTTGGGATTTTGATAGAGATCACATTGAATTTATAGATAATTTGGGGTATTATGGACATTTTATCAATATTAGTTTTTCCAATCCATGAACATGGGCTATCTTTCCATTCATCCAAGTCTTCTTTAATTTCCTCCATTTTATAATTTCAGCCTGTCAGTCTTTTACCTCTTTGGTTAAGTTTATAAATAAGTATTTTATTCCTTTTGTTGCTGTTGTGAATGGGATTGGTTTTCCTTTTCTTTCGTTTCTTTTCTCTTCTCTTCTTTCTTTTCCTTTTTTCCCAAGGTAACATTTTTAATACCTAACTTTTTAAACATAAGGTAAAACAGTCTTATACAGCAACCCCTGGGAATTTTTTTAATTTTCATGGTGATTACACTGGTATGGATCATATTCAGTATTTAGTCTATGAATGAGTTAATTTAAAAAAAAGGTCAAAAGCAAAGTTAAAGTTAAGAACCAATATATCTTTGAAAAGCTTCTGATGTTAATTTCCTTCTGGACAAATACGTGGAAAGAGCCATCAGTGTAAACCTATTTTAATTTTAGTCTCTATCTTTAAAATGGCCTAAAAGTTCTTAGAACATAGAAAAACTAAATTTTAATGCATTTGTAATAGCTTAACAATTTATGTGCCTTATTAGGATCTTCTAATGGAATGTTTTGAAACCCATCATAATTTGCTGCAAGGATAAATCAGAAAAAGAAAACATATTTTTGAATAGTATATTACAATATCCTGGACAAAAGGAATTATCGACTAGTCATAATTACCAAATGCAACAGACTGAGAAATTAAATCCTCTGGTAGGCACCTTTAAGTATTTTGTCAGACATGAAGAATTTTTCTATCAATGACATTACTCTCCCGTGGCTCCTGGGTGGATCATTCGGTTGAGCATCTGCCTTCAGCTCAGGTCGTGATCCCAGGGGTCCTGGGATCCAGCCCCTCGGGGGTTCCTGCTCAGTGGGGAGTCTGCTTCTCCCTCTCTCTGCCTTACTTCACCCCACGAAACCTCCAGCTCTTGCTCACTTTCTCTATCTCAAATAAATAAATAAAATATTTAAAAAGAAATAGCATTCATCTCCCCACAAATTCAATTTTATTTTAAACAAGAAAACAGTTCTTTCTCTCCAGATTTTTATGTTTATCCATGCAAAGTGAAACAAAGCAATCTCAGTAGAAACAGCGTATTACAATGTTATTTTAGAAAGGTTTATTCCTCAAAATGGACTAAAAGAAGTCCAGATTGTGAGAACGATCAACCTCAGCGGCCTCTGTGCCCGCCTTGGCCTCTGCATGGCTTTCCAAGGGAGCGTCAAGAGAGGCCAGTGCCTCGTTCATTTCACTTGCAAAAATTTCTCATGATGCATTGTCATCTTGAAAATTTAGATTTTTAATAGCTTCTTTCATGCTTTTTCCCCAGCACCTATGTTCTCTTCCTAGCAGCCTTTCTCTATGCACACTTGTTTTGATTTGCAATGTAGAAAATGTCCTTCATTTGTTCCTTGCTGACACTAAGAGTGTTTTTCAGGGGATCCAGGAAAACCCCACCTGGTGTCTCTCTCCGACTAGCATTCGTTATGAAAACACCAGCATTTTCCTCAACTTTGGCAGTTCCCATCAGAAGTTCGGTTGCTTTTTTGTTCCCAATTATCCTTACTACTTGTGCTATCAGATCTTCCTCTGGAAAGACCTGCAGCCTGAAAGAAAGTTCCTACAACCTGAAAGAAATTTCATCAGCCAGTTTCTGCTGTGAATCATCCTCTGTGATCTGCTACCAGCCTTTAGGGTTCATTTCTAGTCTGTCCTCTGGCCTGTCTTTAACAGGTCAGTTCTGTATGTGATGAGCTCACCCATTTTCCTCTTCCTTTGATCCCACTCTTTTGCCACCATGCCTATATTCATCTAGGGCTTTGTCTAATGCCGTTGTATGTTCTTGAGATTTCCTCTAGCAAGCAAATGACGGTCGGTCTCCCATTGTCTGCTTCTGTCAACAGCACCCTCCATTCCCAAAATACCAAGTTCAGTGGCTACTGCACCTTGATTCTATTCTTGTAGCTCAGCACCGCATACGTTGTTAACCTTCTCCAGAAACAGGTGGTTTCTCGCTACTCTGGCTTGGAAGGAGGGTTCGAATCCATACTTTTAACAGTCCGATCATGTGATGCCAGCATTGCTGTACCCTGGAAGGGCCTCCGTGCTGTCCTTACCTAGTGTTTTCGGTCCCTGCAGTGGCCTATCAGTGGGGGCCATTGTCATGTCAGAATCCGAGTCAGAAAGCTGCCTGTTCTCCATGCCACCAGCCTCCTGAGCCATCTTCCCACCGCCTGGGTTGTTTTCTTAACCTCCCGTTTGGATCGTTTGTTGTTGTGACTTATTTTTATATGTTGGTTTTTAAATTTTGCAACTTGACTGAATTCATGTATTAGTTCTAAGAGCTGTTGGCGAGCCTTCAGAGTGTCCTGGGTATATGATCGTGGTCGCCTGCAAACAGATAATTTTACTTCTTCCTCTCCAATTTGGATGACTTTTTTTTTTTTTTAATTTGGATGACTTCTATTTCTTTTTCTTGTCTAATTGTTCTGGCTACAAATTCCAGTACTACGTTGAACAGAAGTGTCAAGAGTTAGCATCCTTGCCTTGTACTGGATCTTAGAGGAAAAGCTTTCAGGTTTTCCCCATCGGTTTTGGTATTAGCTGTGGACTTTTTTCCCACTGGCCTTGATTGGTTGATGGAAGTTCCTTCTATACCTATTTTGTTGAGAGTTTTTATCACGAATGGATATTGAACTTTGTCAAATATTTTTCTGCATCAACTGAGATGATCACGTACTTTCTATCCTTTGTTTTGTTAATGTGTTGTACCATATTGATTGATTTGCCAATGTTGAGCCATCTTGGCATCTTAGGGGTAAATCCCACCGGGTCATGGTGTATAATCTTTAATGTACTATTAAATTTTGTTAGTATTTTATCAAGGATTTTTGCATCTGTGTTTATCAAGGATATTGGCCTGTGGTTCTCTTTTCTTGTGGTCCCTTTATCTGGCTTTGGTGTCAGGTTGGTACTGGCCTCATAATATGAGTTTGGGAGTGTTCCCTCTTTTTCTATTATTTTGGAAGAGTTTAAGAAGAATTGGTATTAATTCTTCTTTGAATGTTTGACAGAACTCACTTATGAAGCCATTTGGTCCTGGGCTTTTCTTTGTTGGCAAGGTTTTGATTACAAATACAATCTCCTTTTGTTCAGGCTTTCTATTCTTGATTCAGTGTTGCTAGATTGTATGTTTCTAAGAACTTATCTACTTCTTCTAGGTTATCCAATTTGTTGGCATTTAATTGTTCATAATATTCCCTTATCCTTTTTATTTCTGAAGCGTCTGTTGTAATGTTTCCTCTTTCATTTCTGATTTCAAAAATTTGAGGCTTCACTCTCTTTTTTAAAAAAGATTTTATTTTTAAGCAATCTCTACACCCAGTGTGGGACTCGAGCCCATGACCTTGCCAAGATCAAGAGTCACAAGCTCCACCTACTGAGCCAGCCAGGCACCCTGAGTCTGCTCTCTTTTTTACTTAGGCTAGCTAAGGGTTTCTTGATTTTGTTTATCTTCTCAAAAAACCAACTTGTAGGGTTTTTTTCCCCTATTGTTTTTCTATTTCATATATGTCTGCCTGAATCTTTATTATTTCCTCCCTTTTACTAGCTTTATGCTTAGTTTGGTTTTTTTTAGTGCTTTGAGATATAAAGTCAGGTTGTTTATTTGAGATCTTTCCTCTTTTTTTTTGTAGTAGGTGTTTATTCCCTCTCAGTACTGCTTTTGCTGCATCCTTTAGGTTTTGGTAAGTTGTATTTTCATTTGTTTGTCTCAAGATACTTTAAAAATTTCTTTTAATTTTCTCTTTGACCCAGTAGTCATTCAAGAATGTATTGTTTAGTTTCCACATATTTGAATTTTCTCATTCATCAATAACATCAAATCATGTTATTGATTTCTAGTTTTATTTTATTTTGTATGGCAAAGACACTTGGGATAATTTCGATCTTCTTAAATTTGTTAAAACTTGCTTTATGACTTAACATTAATGTATCCTATTTCTGTTAAGAAGAAAGTTCTGTATCTATCTGTTAGGTCCGCTTGGTTTATAGTACTGTTCAACTCAGCTGTTCATTGATTTTTCTGGTCAGATGTTCTATCCATTATTGAAAGGTAATTGATTTTTCATGTTGATCTCATAAACTTGTTCTTTATTAAATTCTGATTTTTAGTGATATTTCTGTGGATTTTGTGGGGGAAATCATGATAGTTATATCATTTGCGGTGCAAGATAAAAGTTTTACTTCTTCCTTTCAAATTCTCAGGCCTCCAATTGCTTCCTTTTGTCTGACTGAATTGGCGTATATTTCCATTCAATAATAAACAGCACATGGTGGTAGGACACCCTTGTCCTGTCCGTTTCTTGATCCTGACATTAATGGGAAACTTTCAGAGGTTTCTCATTAGGGAAAATGTTGGTTTGGGGAGAAAAAATTTGTATACCTATTTAACATATTTATCTTAATTGGTTACTTTATCATCAGTTATTAGTATAACTAATCTATAAGTTATGAGTTATTACTATAACTAAAATTTAAATATATTTATAGTTAAGTGTATTTAATATACTTATGATTAATATATGTAATATACTTATAATGAATATATATATAATTTTCATAAAAAACATATAGGAAAGTACATTTTAAATATATATGCATATATAGACAGTGTACTTTATATATTATATATAGTATATATATAGTCATTAAGAAAGCACCCATTGATTACTGTCTTTTTGGATTTCCAAAATACAAATGGACATTAAATTTTGCAAATATTACTATTGTGCTAGTATTGAACCAACCTTGAATTCATAGAATAAATCTCATCTAGGCATGTTGTAGTATTTTTTAAATGTAATGTTGAACTGTGTTTGCTTGTATTTTAAGATTTTCATGTTGATATTATAAGCGAGATTGGTCCATAATTTTATTTTTGGATGCAATCTTTGGTACTTTTTTTTTTTTTTAAGATTTTATTTATTTGACAGAGAGAGAGTAGGCAGAGAGGCAGGCAGAGAGAGAGGAAAAAGTAGGCTCCCTGCTGAGCCCGATGTAGGGCTTGATCCCAGGGCCCTGAGATCATGACCTGAGCCAAAGGCAGACGCTTTAACCCACTGAGCCACCCAAGTGCCCCAATCTTTGGCACATTTTAAAATCAATGTTACATTGTACTGCTTTACAAAAATATATTTGAAATTTTCCTTTGGTTATACTCTGGAATAATTTAAGTAGTATTGGAATTATTTGATCTTTAACGGTTTAGTAGAATTTTCTGTAAAACTACTTGTGTCTAGTGCCTTCTTCCTTTCTCTCATTTAAAAAACTTTTTTTGAAGTATAGTATACAGGCTGAAATCTGAATAAATCATGCATTTATAACCCAATGAATTTTCTCAAATAAATCTGTTTAATCAGCATTTAGGTCCCTCATGTCTCCTTCCATTTCCTAGCTTCCCACTGCAACAAGAGCCCGGATCCGTCTTGTCATGGTGGTCACTATGGTAATGTGAGGGTGCCCCCCCAACCCACGGTAACTGATTTGCTTCGATTTGTTTTTGTCTCTACCAGGGTCAACACTGGATAGATCTTTCTAGATGTTCCATCAAGGTCTGTGCAACAGAAAATTATAAATTCTTCTGTGTGTGTGTGTGTGTGTGTGTGAGATAGTGTTATTACACCTACATTTTTCTGTCTGTCCAGCTAGTTATCTAGGCATCGAAGTATTTATCTTGCTATCTAGGTATCTGTGTATTTCACGTGGCCAAGAAGATGGAAGGGCAGCTGCAGAGCGTTTGCTTTCCTGATCAAAGAGACAGTCGGCTGGGCTGTCTTGCCCTCTCCTCTCCGCCTTGGGCCAAGATGTGATCCCATCTCACAACCAAGAGAATGAAGCCAAGAGACGTGTTGGAGCCCAGCTATTGATGAACTGCTTAAGAAACCCTAGGAGCACTTGGAGAATTCCTCAGGATTCCTGTGAAGTGAGTTACGAGCCTCTGTCTGTGTCACGCCAAGTCAAGGCTCTGTCGTGTGCAGCTGAGCGCATTCCTAACTGACAGGTGACGTTCGACAAAACCGGAAAACTTCAGCTGTTCACAGTATATGCGCGTCTAAACACAGGAAAATGATCACAGAGACACCAAATCCCTAACTCTATTTCTAGGAACCTGGGTAGCAATTATCAAATTAAGTGCTTACCGCAGTGGCCTTTTTAGTGGGGCCATTGTTTACAAGCATAATGGGCATAAATTATTCAGCATGTTTCAGATATCACTTTTTAAAAATTCTGTATTGTGGGGCGCCTGGGTGGCTCAGTGGGTTAAAGCCTCTGCCTTCGGCTCAGGTCCTGGGATCGAGCCCCACATCGCGCTCTCTGCTCAGCAGGGAGCCTGCTTCCCCCTCTCTCTCTGCCTGCCTCTCTGCCTACTTGTAATCTCTGTCTGTCAAATAAATAAATGAAATCTTTAAAAAAAATTTTTTTAAAAATTCTGTATCATGGGGTGCCGCTTGGGTACGTCTTGTACAGACGATAGGCTACATCCTCAAAGGGTTTCAAAGGGATTAAATGAGATATTCCCCAAAAGGGCCTAGGACGGCCCCTATCACATGTTAAAGTAGTCCATAAATATTAAGTATAATTTTTTAATAATCAATATTAATAAAAAATATTGACATTAGCCACTCACATGAATGGCTAGCTCCTTCCCATCTTTTGCATTCCCTTAAGAAAAGTCGGCCCTCTCTGACTCTTCTGTGTAGAGTGGAATCCCTCCCCAAATATCTCCCATTCCCCATTGCCACATTTTTTTTTTTTCTCTCGGAGACCTTGTTGCCATCTGCAATTCCTTTGATTATTTATTTGGTAAGTGTATGTCTCCCATGATAGGATATAAGCCCCATGAGAGCAAACCTCTCAGTGGCTGGCCGAGCCCCGTACGCTCTTTACATTCGTTGCGTACGAAGACGGCCAGTCGTGTCCAAGGCCATTAAAATAGAATGCCATTTGACATCCACGGGTTTTGCAGAGGTGGCCATTTTGGGGGGTACGATTTTGTCCATCTTTAAATAAAAACAAAAGTAGATAAAGATTCCGCTCAATTCTAGACCCTCCTCATACTATACTTTATTGGGGGCTTAGTGGTTTATTATTATTATTTTTATTCTCTAAAAGGTCAATACATAGTAATATATGGTCTATACACCTTTAAAAAGTATGGCACAAGTTGTTACCTTTAGAAAAATGTTTTGCATTCAAATAGAGATGTAAAATTCAGCTGAAATTTTAAAAACTAATGGCTACTGGTAATCCAAGATTTAGATGAAATTCCTCAGTTTTTTGGCTTTCTGAAGATCCCAGAATTTAGATTTTAAAATAGCCCTATACAAGTTATGTTTGGGACCAGGTCAGAGGGAAAATAGAAATGGGAATGTTTACAATAGAAGGGATAACTCCTAAGGAACAGAAGGAACACTCAAACACATTTGAGTGCCTGGAGGTGGCCCCAAGCAACCGTCTGAACCCGTAGGGGGGCAGGAGTATGTCCAATGACCCTCCCTGCTCCACCACGACCCCTCCCACCCCACTCACCCCACCACAACTGGCTCCCAAATCCAGAAGAACCCTGCAGGATTTCCTCTCGGGGTCAGAGGTCGTGGACTCCTGACAACTGGCATCCTGGGAAGAACAACGGGAGACCTTTCCCTCTTTGTTCAGAGTCTTCTAGAAGGACAGTATGGTGTGGTGGTCCGGCAGTGGTCTTTGGCTACCCGAGTTTGAAGCCCGTTTTCCCCCTTTACCAGCCTTGTCTCTTACCCCTCTCTAGGCCTGGGTTGACTTATTGGTAAAATGGTGGTGATGGCCGAAGCGGTCTCACTGGGCAGTGGTCAGCACATAACAGCTGCTGGGTAACTGTGACCCTCCTTCTGGAGGTTATTGTGAAGTCTGCCAGTTTTGACGGGCAAGGGGCGGGGGTGGGGATGTTCTGGGGTATCATTTTCTTGGTGTAGCTTCTCTAGGGCCTGAGAATTTGTTCCCTAATTTTGGTGGAGATGTGGCTAGAGCTGTGGTAATCACCTGTGGACTCTTTGGAGAAGGTTCCAGAATTTCTATGTAGGGGGGCATACAGGCAGCCATCTTGGAAGAGCTGGTCATTCTGGTGGGCTGGTCTTGATAGCTGGTACCCAGGTTTTAATTAGCTGTTTATTTGGAATACTTTGGAGGATTATGGGGACTGGTGGGCTGGTCTTTTGGCTATATTTGCATAATAAGCACTTATGTAGATTGATGTTAATTGGGGGGTGCTTTGGAGGGTTGTTTTGCAACAAAATCTACAGAGCACGCCCTCCATTTTTATGTGGACTGAGTATTCATGGAGAGGGGTATTTGCTACTTTTTCTGCCCTCGTTGGGGCTTATTTTGCTCACCTCTGGGGAGCTATGCTAGAGGATTAATTTGGCTGGGATTAATTTTATCTGGAAATTAGGCCCATAAGTGGATTTGGGGGCTGAATTACAGAATTCACCTAATGTTTCATTCAGCCACTTTCAGAGGCTGCAGTGGTTGATGCTGAAAGACAAGCTGTTCTCTCTTCTCCCCCGTCTCCGTCTCCGGGAAGCCAGCCCAGGGGTGACCACAAGCTTAAGGTACGACCCTGAGGATGAAGATCAGGGAGTCCAACTGGACCTCAAACCCAAGCTATAGTTCACTACAGCTTTTATGAATTTCATGTGGGGCCTACAATGCTGACCACGCCCCAACCTCCCCACCATGAGTTTATAGTGCATTTTAATAGGAGACTCCCCATTTCCCCCCCTTTTTTTTTCAAGTGAATGGTGTGTTCATGAATTTTGCATTTTTTTTTAAAGATTTTATTTATTTATTTGAGAGAGAGGCAGTGAGAGAGAACACGAGTGAGGAGAAAGTCAGAGGGAGAAGCAGACTCCCCGTGGAGCTGGGAGCCCAATGTGGGACTCGATCCCGGGTCTCCGGGATCATGACCTGAGCCGAAGGCAGTCGTCCAAACAACTGAGCCACCCAGGCATCCCTGAATTTTGCATTTTTATGATTTATTCTTGCAAGCACTTTATTAGGGAGATCAACCCTTTGTTATAGATTTTTACCCCACCTCCACCCCATTCATATTTTGTTTTATGTAATCTTTTAATTTTCTATAGCCCACCTCAACCCCATGGCTTGTGCAGGTTAGATCATATAGAAGAGGCCTTGTGTAAATCAATATTGTAATTGTTAAAATAGCCATTTTGAAATACTTTTTTGTATTTAAACATGTGATCGATCCACATGTAATTCCTTTGTGTATGGAGTGAGGTAGGGATCCAGTTTAAGCTTATCCCCAGATGTTTAGCCATCTGTTTCAAAACCATTTGATAGCTCTTGTTCTGTTTTGACCGCACCCCCCCAGCTGAGGGATAACAAAATTCTGTTACTTATCTGATACTTATTATACAATGCAATGATTTGATAAAGGTCTACATTGTACACCATTTCTTGAGTAACCCCACTTCTCCTCTTTTGAAACACTGCATTCCTGAAATCCACCCCCCGCCCCCATATCCTAAAGCATAAGAGAGCCCCAAACCTAACACCTATCTTGGGGGGAGATTCTAGGTAAAACAGGCACACTGTGATGACCTATATAAGGTAAATTGGTAGAATGGATAGGGTGCCAACGACAAATTCATAAGTCTTTACATGGGTTAATGCTTTCCTATGGGGCATGGGCTTAGGCAAAGGACTTTTCAATTATCTGCAAATTGTTTCCAGACCTCCAAATTATGGGGACCTGTCACTTCAACATGGGGCTTCCCAACTTCTGCGGCTGTCCAAACCATGAACAATGTGTGTGCTCGAAGCCACAAGTAATTCACAGGAGTCACGTCCTTTGCTCACATTTAATTTTTATTTTGATTTTTTTAATGCTGCACAAGACAATATTTATTTCATTTATTTCTTTTATTTCATTTATTTCTTTTATTTCATTATTTCTGTTTGCTGCTGTTATTTTTTTTACTGAAAGAGAGAGGGAACTTTTGTGGCCTTTTTTTCTTTTTCTTTTTCTCTGTAGGCCGCCTTAAGCTTTCTAAATTTGGAATATTTAAGCAAGCGGAAGGGAAAAGGGGGTTTCGCAAAATCACTTCGGGGGAAAAGGAAAGGTTGCGTTGTTAATCATGCCCTATGGTGGGTGATCAACTGCGTGTACAATTACGTTTCACTCTTAATTAATTGTGCTTAAGGCTTTAATTAAATTTGGGCGTTCCCTTCTTAGAGCAGCTCATACTGACGGAGGTGCATGCGCTGAATGATGTCACGGCAGTCATTGAACACACGGCGAATGTTCTCGGTGTCCACGGCGCAAGTGAAGTGGGGGTAGCAGTAGTGGCGCCCATCTCCACTAGCAGTGCTGATTCTCTGTGGGACAGACACAAGGCAACGTGGTCAGTGCCGCCTCCTCACCATCCTGGGCGGGGAGGCCACCAAGGATGAGGCCACCAGCTCCTGAGGTTACATCAAAGCTAAAATTCTCACTGGCTCCCAGTGCAATAACATGGAAGCACTGGAGAGTTGAATCCCCAAACGTTCAAGAGAAAAAGAACCAGCCAAGAGAGGTTGGAAGATAGCCTCTACTCACCAGAAATTCGTCACGGATGAAGTACTTGGCCCGGGTCACGCGTGGGTCCTCTCCGGGCTCGGGAGTAGCTACGAGGAACAGAAATATTTTGGTGAGGTCATTAAAAGGTTAAGAGCAGAGCTAGAGAGTTAGCTGGGCCCCTTCACTTAGATGCGGCAGAGAAGTGAGTTCTTGCTTCCCTACAGATCCCTCCAGTCTGCTGGCGGGAGGAAGGGCGATTTCCATTCTGAGAGGCTGTTCATTTAGGGGCTGCTGAACTCTACCCACACAAAGAACCTCCTGGAATGGAAGCCTGTGGCACAGTCATGAGTGTACAGGCCCAGTGAGCGGAAGAATGGGCCAATGCGACGGCAGAAGCCCCCACGTACCGTCCTCAGGAGTAGTGTAGCGAGCAAATTCTGGAAAGTAGTCCTCAATCTTTGATTTTCCAGCAAGGACTTTCTCCGCGAGCAGGTCTTGCTTGTTGAGGAACAGAATCACAGAGATGGTGCGCAGCCATCTAACAGAGAGAGAGGTGGGGTGAGTGTCCAGGAAGAGAAGGCGTTCTTTCTGCAAGGGGTCTCATGTCCTTGCAAAGGCTCTTTTTAAGAAGAGCGCAAATACAGGGCCTTGGATCCGTCCCAGGAACCCCGTGGGGGTGGGGTGGGGAGGGGGAGACTGGCAGGAAGCCAGGGGGATGCCCCACCGACCTGTTGTTCCAGATGCTTTTGAAGAGGTTCAGGGCCTCCTGCAGGCGGTTGGTCTGGTTGTCCTCCCGAATGACCATGTTGTAGCTGCTGCTGGCCACCACGAAGATAATGGCAGTCACATCTGCGGCAGGAGGAAGCAAAAGCAAATGCATGTCAGAGGTGAACACAGCCCTTAACGAGTCAGCGTGAAACGTCCTTACAGAGAAGAGAAGGCTACGGCCTCCATACCATTGAAGCACTGGATCCATTTGCGGCGCTCGTCGCGCTGGCCACCCACGTCAAACATGCTGCGGGAGACAGAGGACACTGGTCACTCCCAGCGGCTAACCCCCTCCACAGCACTCTGCTGGTGGGAACTGAAGGAAACCAGTCTCTATCTTAAGAAGGGAATCATTCACTTACTGGAAGTTGACTTTGTCCACCTGGAACTTGGTCTCAAAGATTCCAGAAGTCAGGACGCGGCAGCGAAGCAGATCCTAAAACAAGATCTAAGTCAATGGCTCTCACCCAAACCCACTGGAAGCAAAAGTCTTGAGTGGCGTGGAAAGGGGGCTGCGAGTCCCTGACCGTGAGAACGTTTGCGTACCTGATCACTGGGCACGTAGTCAGCCTGCTTGATGACATCAATCTTGTCCAGGAAGCTGGGAGGAACGAAACACACACATAGGTGTTCAAAGAGCTCATGCTGATCGGCCCCCGATTCCTGTCTCGCTACAAAGCTGAGCTCCATGGAAATGACAGTGTCAAAGCTATATGGCATTCAGTCAGCGGGAGTTTTGCCTGTGTTGGTTACATTTAGGACTCAGAGCCTAAGCCTTAGAAAGGTTAGTGTGAGCACCATTTAAGGTAAGCATGTTTGGCGGCCCAGTAGGTCCAGGAACCAAGAAGCAGGCATGGACTCCCAAGGCCCCTGGCACAAAGGTGCAGCGCAGGTCTAAAGGGGGTGGGGGGTGGCTCTGGACTCAGGTCTGTGCAACCACAGAGCCCCCCCCCCCAAACCAGGCCTACCTGATCTTGTGTCATCTGAAAGTGACTAATTAAAAATTCAACATTTTTAAGTTGTGTGCCTTTGACTAAAATGGCAAGTGATTTAAAAACTGTGTATTTCCACCCCATTCCTTTTTCTTTTCTAAGTAAAACGGCACACTTAAAAGCAGCAAGGATTTTTTTCCCCTCAAGGGACTCGTGAAAATGAGATTGTTTGAATTACTCAGAATGGGTATCCCTTCCTCCTACTTTTTAAGAATCTTCACTTATTAAAGGAGAACAAAAGAGGTTGACACAAAGGGGCCCTTTCTGGCCTAACCACACTGAACAGGAAACAAACACAAAGTTCCCTTCCGTTCTGTTTGGTCCATGAAATAGAACCCTCCAGATAGGAGGCTTTGAGTTAAAAAAAAAAATAAAAATAAAAAAAAAATCCCACAGCCAGCCAGGTTATGGATCCTCCTATGGCTGGGATCCTGCACAAGAGAGGGGCTCGGGGCCTGAGAGACCATCCTCCACCGTGAGGAAGGGTTCCATCAAGAGCAGGCCATGGCCTTCCCAAAGCAGAGGACCTCGCTGGGGATGCCGGACTGGACGCACCATTAGGAAAAAGAACTTTGGAAAGACTGGGGTCATTTAATTAATATGGAAAATGAATATTAAAACTGGGGGGGGGGGTTCCTGGGGCAGGGGGAGGAAGGGGCAGGGGTTTGGAAATATTTCAAAACTGAAAAGAAAAATCACAAAGGGAGAAGAGTCTACTTTGAAGAAATTCTGAAGCCCCCCCCCCCTTTTGACCAGTTTAGAGAGTTAGTCTGGCTTAGAGGATGCACTAACTTGCCCAATCAGTCCCACATTACAGCACCGGGCCAGAAATAGCTCCCCAACCGCCCTGGCCGCCAGCACGTTGCCATGGCAACAGAACCACAGTTCTATAAATAGACCAGCCGCACCAAATCTTGTGAGAGAGACATCTGGAGCGGGGCCAGCCAAACCCGGCTCCACAAATAAAAATAGGCAGCGTAAGAAATGGGCAAGACACCAGTATGGCAACTTTACCATCAAGGCCGCCGGCCGGAAGCGCGCTGGGGGGTGCGCGGGGCGGGGCCGCCGAGAGGCCATTTTAAAAGTTGTAAAATGTGTTCTTGCTCCCCGCCCCCACCCCACCAACAAGTTTCCTTAAAACTTTCCATGAACTGTGCAAAGGCTGCCATTTGCAGATGAAGCTGCAGGAGCAACTTATAAATGGTGTGAAATTAAAACAAAACAAGAACCAACCCCAGAAACCTGCTAAATTACGGTTCATGACATTGTCACAGCCGCCCCCTCCCCCGCTGCCAGCGGGGAGGGGCGCAGCCCTCCTAATCTGTACCTGTACTTCTGACTTGGGTCCAAGATACAAAACGCAAACAATTCCAGGATTTCCATTTGTTTTGAGTTACTATAATTAGCACTTCCAGCTTTTCGTTCAAACTTTTGAGAAAATCAGGGACTTTGCTGCAGAAGTGGTAGGGGGTTGGGGTCACAGGGACTGGCCAGAGGGAGCTGTTTTTCTGCTCCTTGGGAAAATGCAGGCCCTGGGGTGTGCGGTGCCCGGGGACACACCCTGGCCTGGGCTGCGGGAGGTGCTGCCCTGCAGGCTTCCTACCCGGAGGGGGTAAGGACAGGTGCTGGACCCCTCCATTCGCAGAGAACAGGGGTCGGGGAACTTGCTGTTTGTTTGCTGTTACCTCTCCCTCCCTCCCATTTATTCCACGGTATTCTCAATAAATCCCGCCGGTTTGGGGCTCCTAAACCACCCAACTGTAGCTTTTTAGCCAGCCTGGAACCCTGGTCCTGAGGACTTGATATTTTCTATAGCAAAGTCACTTCTGAGTTTCAGCGACCTCCAGAAGAAAAGCTGGAATGTCGCAAACATCCATCACCTACCCCCCCAAACCACCACCAAGTCACAAGACATCCCGAGTTTTCGCTGAGACCACTTAGCAGGTAAACCAAGGCTGCCGCCTTCAGAAACAATTTCTCTAGGGCTCTGACCAGCCTATCTTTGCCTCCAGCAGGTGCAGGGGGACGGAGCTTGTAGTATGCTGTGGGCTCCCCAGGAGGGGAAGCATCCTTGACTTACAGCTCCGTGAATAAAGGCAGGACATGGAACTCAACAAAGCCTAACTGGAGAAGGAGAGCATCCGGTAACCTTGGACTCTGGCACCTAGTGTAGTCACTTACCTGATGGCAGAAATGCCAAGGCAATTCTCAGCTACCAAGGAGAGGGCAGGGCATGGTTTTGTGCTGGCCATTTCGGTTAGGTTTTTAAATGACAGCAATAAAATAAAATATTTTTACATTATTCAAAGCTTGAGAGCTGCCCCATCTTCCTAAAAGCTTGGAGGTCAATCCAATTAATTTCCCTCAAGCTAATTAATTATGCACATCACTTTACTGCAAGTAATTATCATTTTGCTCTAACAGGCATTAATTGTTTATATAAAATAATGTCACTGCACTAAAAAGTGCAATTAAGGGCTTTCTAAAACAAATGAATCAGACCAGAACTTTCTAAGTGCAGATGGGACTATGAGTGGAACCCCTCAAGCTCGAGTGGAGATTTCTAGTGTCTTCTCCGTTTGCGCCTGTGCTGTGTGCGGCTGGGGTGCGGGGAGGTTACTCACTACTGGGCACAGTCGATGAGCTGGTACTCGTTGGAGCGCTCGTAGCAGGCACGCACTCCTTCATCCTCCCACAGAGCCTTGGCATGCTCATAGAACTCCTGCAAGTGACCACGGGAGAGAACACACATGAGCTTGAGCCCAGGCAGCCACGCTGTCCCTACAACCCAGACACCACAGTTCACTGTGACCAGCACAAGTGGGATTCCCACTTGCGAGCCAAATTGACGACTTTGTGCTCAAAAGAACTTTCATCCAATTCGTGAAACGTAATTAAAAGCCAAAATAATTAATTCCTGTTGTTCTCTTATTGTGAGTTAACAGGTCTTGGGTAGTATTCCTCCTATGTGTTTTGTTTTTGGGTTTGTTTGTTTTGTTTTTTTTTTGGTGGGGGGCGGTGGGGGGGTGGTACTGGATGGCCAGGACAGAGTGAACTACTGAATCATTTTGTTTCTCCACACAAAGATATACATTAATCTGCATTAGAATACGCCAAGGAATGATTCAGTGTTGTGAAAACACGGTATTTCATTTGTAAGATGTGCTGGGATGAAATTTCCCTTCCAGGAAAATTTGAATTTTACCCAAAAAATATGATGGTTAGGAATCGCTGGCGAATCGGGCCTTGTCAGTGCCTGTCCCTTGGGAAGGGTCGTAGTAGGGAGAAACAAAGGAGCAGAGATCCTCTGTTGTCCTAAATTGCAGTGGGTTCTAAGTCACATCTCATCTGAATATACAAACATTTTTAATGACATGGGGGCAACCTCCCCTTATGAGGAAAGACAAAGTTCTTCTTCAGATGTGAATTCAGCAAGAAAAGGATTACAAGTAGGTAGGGACATAAGGCTCAGCTATCAGCTGTACTAATAAAAGGTTACTGTTTGGTGCATTTTCAACCGGCTGGCATTTCCCCTTTTATCAGAAATATGCATTATGTGTATCATGCTGATGGCTTGAGTTTTTTTTCAAACAAATGCTTTAAAAAAAAAATTCACCTAGCCCTACTTATTAATACTGCTTCCCTGCTAGTAGACGTTTGCAGCCAAGCCCACTTAAAACACAAACACAAATTCCCAGGAAAGCCTGACAAAAGGGCACAATAACTCATTGTTCTAACTGTAGACAAGTCTTTTCCTTCTGGGCCTTATAAACTTGCGCATCTTTCCATCTTGTTTCCTGTTCCTCTCTCAGAAACCACTCTTCCCCTACAAAGGGGTCAAAATGTATGTGTTTGGAAACGGGCAGTTTTATGTCACCTAAAAATAGTTCTTTATGGGACAGAGAATCTTCGTAAACAGGGTCCCGCACGCCAACAAGGGCGCCCAGAAGAAAATCTCCAAGTTATAATTTAGGTGAAAAGTCCTTTCTTTTAACTTGGGTCGGCCCACAAGATGGGGACGAGGGAATAATTAAGGCTGCAACACAACTCGTGCCATTTTCCCTCATAAAGATTTGCAATCTACTAAGGCAAGGATTAAAGTGGGGTGTTTACTTGGGGGGATGGGTGAGCCAGGACAGACAAGGGGGTGATCCAAGTTTGCTCACCCATCTTGAGCAAAACCCCTACTGAGTATGAAGGTTTGGGTTTGGCACATTAAGGACCCCAGTGGAATTCACCTTTTCTCAACTTGTGGCTGACACAGGTGACCAGTGGCCAGAACTCATCTGGGGGCCAGGGTGGGGGGTGGGGGGGATAGAGGGTAGGGGGGAAGGACAACCCAAGAGCTTAGCTTACAGGAGGGAAATCAAAGTCAGGTACGTTCATCACACTCAGAATATAGTCCACTCGGAACTGGTTCTCGGGGTTGGCCAGCTCCACGGGGGGCACGAGGTTGCTCATGGCGGCCACGATGGTCTGAAAACGAGTTAGCACAGCAGTCAGGGGGACAGCACTGCCTGAGGTGGGGGCTAAGGGAAGAGACAAAGGACCCAAACACGTACTTCGATCGCCTCCTTCAGGTTGTTTTTGATGTCCTGCACCTTGGTCGCCTTCTCACTACAGTGGGATTGAAAAGAGAGAGATCATATGGCATCACACTGACCGATAGGGTCTCTTTAGTCAAGATAGTCCAACTAAAAAGCATAGTATTCTGTTCTTGCAAGAGCGGTGGGTTTGAATCCCTGCTGATTGGAGGCTCCTGAATGAAGGCGGTTTCAAATGATGACCTCCCAGACATGTCTCAGGACACGCCTGACTGGGGCCCATCAGCGAATTGGCATCGAGATAAGGACCGTGTCTACTGTACCAGAAGTCAGACCTAGTTCACGGGCTGTTCCATTTCATGAAGGTCCCACTGCACATCAACGCTTCCTAAAAGGTTTCTACTGGCCCTTATCAATACCCGTGTGGGGGGTGGCGGGGCATGGGGGGTATTAGGTCAATCATACTGGGGAGAAAAAATTCCATGGTTCCACTTGGGGCTTACTGGGTTGGTATACAGAGGACCAGTGAATGCAATGGTGTTAGGACACATTTTAAGGCTTTGAGGCCATTTTTATTAAGTCACGGTATCAGCCACTCAGCTAGCAGCAATGACGTTTCTAGGTGATGTCACTCTACAGTGATCCCTCAGCGTGAATAGGGATGAAATAAGATTGTGCCCCCGGGAGTCTTCATGAGCTGGGCTTTGTATGCTGGGGGCCGGGAGGGGGGCCCCTGTTAGGTAGAAGTCAGAAGTGTAGCTGCCTTTTTAATTATGACTCGAACCCAAGTCATACAGGATCTTTATTCCGAGTCACTGGGGCCACAAGTAATGACCACACCCTCTGGTGGGGGTGGGGCCGGGGGCCGGATGGAATGCTTGCTCCCGTCCCATTGATAATGGCTATCGATCCCATCGATAATCGATATGGATCCCACTGCTGCAGGTGTCTTTCAGCGGCTGTCGTTCATTAGAGACACGACCAAAGAAGATTCTAGAGTTTGTGTCTTCAGGAGATGAAAAAGACCTCTTGCTTGGGGTAAATCTTATCACACCTATTGCCTCAACCTTGTGGTTTCGGGTGGGGGGAGTGGAGCCCGCGTGCAGGACACACCTACTGTGCTTTAGGCCCCGGGACAGGGACAGCGGCTTCACGTGGGAACAGGGTGCCGCCCCCTCACAGAGGAAACTTAAGGCTGAGAGGAAAAGTGAGTCCCGGAGGCAGGAGGGAGCGAGCCCACCTTTTCCTTGCTATGTAGGATTTTTAAAGGCAATCTCGAGATTCCTGATTTTTGAAGCTTTCGCTTGGTTGGTTCACCAAGACTCCTGGAATGGAGGGAGGTGGCGGTCACGCTGGGGGCCCCTCAGGAGCGGGGGAAACGCAGAGAAGGGGGTGTTAGTAGCCGGCCAGGCCCGCAGAAAGGTTAGTGGAAGGCAGAGAGCGGGGTGCAGGGGTCACGTGCTCTCCTGCCAACAGCCCGCCCCCCGCCCCAGACCCCGGGCCCGAGTTCTCCCCGGAATCGTGGCAGCTAATGCTTCCTGCCCGGTTCAGTCTCCTCAGAAGATCTGCAGGCTGATCTCCCTGCCGCTGACCTCACGGCATCCCTACCCCAGAGGCGGCCCTCCTCCTGGGGAACTGCCTTTCCCAGTATTCCCAGCGGGGGAGGGGCGGGAGGTTTGGGGGTCCGTGTGGGGGGGGGGAGTTTGTGGCACCAGGAACCCCCTCAGGGCCACTGCAAGGTGCTAGACGTCAGGAGAACCTGGACAGACAGGACGGCAAGAGGTGTCCTGCAACCCACGGTGGCATCTGCGCCGGGTCCGAAGTCCGGCTCTGCCCCCCCCCCCCCGAAAAGGGACCGCGAGTCCTGACCCTTGTGTGGGACTTTTCTACATTGCACGTGCACCACTGAGACTCATTTCTGGAATTAGGCACCGTGTCCAGAGTCGGGGCTGGAGTCCCAATCAGTTCCTCAGACACGAGCAAGTTTGGGAAGGGGAAGGGGACGTGTGTCTGCCCCTAACGTTCTCAAATCTACCTAAAACCCCACAGGACAAATCCATTCCCATTCATTAAAAACGGGCTCCATTTCCATGGTAATGAGAGCCATTAACCTTCAGTTTCAAGGTCCTACAGTAGTTAAAATTAGAGATGTCGGGGTATTAAATACCCAAATGTACGTACAGCAAGAGGAAAGAACTTCCAGAAACTAGGTTCTTTCATTCAGTTTGATATTTTGGTCTAAGTAGTAGTATGATAATTGGAAAACTTCCAGTCTTAAATACGGATATTTTGAGAACGTGTTCAGTATTCATCTACGTATGTGAATAGGTGTGGGAGTATATCAAGTATAAAACAGCTAAGAGAGAAATCTAAAATCTAACTCGGGTGTGTAATACTAAAACATAAAATTCTCCCATTGAAGCAATTACTATGTAGATGGAAATATTATACTGGGGCGGGCAAGTTTATCATCATTTTTACTATCGCTTAATGAATTTAACGTTGATTGTGAAATTCAGAGAAAATCCCTCGGTTGTCTCTCAACTACTTAACAAAGCCAAATTATGTACCAACTACTACAATCTGGGCTGACTAAAATATCAGGGCTGGGGCCAGAAGTGCTTTTAGCACACTGCCCCCTTCCCCCCCTCCCCCGCATAAATAAAGCCTGTGGTCTGGGTCTGAATTTTAAGAGCCACTCCCCTCCCCCCCCAATCAGCTGCCTACGTGGGGGGGGGGGGGGCTGTGTTGTACCGAGGGTCTCTTTCGGTCCTATACCTTATCTTTGTGCTTTTGTGGGAAAGGACAGACAAAAGAAGGAAGACAGAAGACAGACGCAAGATACCGGGGTTGCTGAGACATGCAGAGAATTTTTATTTAACACACATGTTAATTCTTCTATTTACTTGCAGAACAGAGTCACAGAGAGAAGAGCAGGCAAGGTATTAGTAGGGTTCAAGGGTCTAACACAGCTTCTAGTACACAGGGGATGGTTCAGTAAGGGCTTGTCATAGTCCTCAAATGCCAACTTTTGGTACAGTAAACTGTCAGTCACTTCTGTGGAGATGCCTTTTTGGGACTACTAGTAAACTACATTTTTGCCAATTAAGGATTTCATTCCACATTTTTTTGCATGCTTTTTTGGTAATTTTTTTGTTTTTTTGTTTTTTGTATTTTTTATCTTTTGAGGTTAGGTGGTGGGGCCCCCCCCCCCCCCCCCCCACAACAGAATAGTATTCTTATTAGAAGTTCCTAAGACCAGGCAATTCCAGCATGCAAAGTGTGATAGGACATAGCCGGGAAGATGAGAAACTGTAGCCATCATCTAGGGATAATATATTCTAAAAGAAACAGATGAACAAACATGTGTAAGTTACTTTGTCCCCCGACCCCAGGATCCTTTGCCCCACCCCACCCCGCCACCGAAGCTACTTCTTTGAGATGCCCTAGGCTAGGTCAGTCGGCTCTGCGTGTTCTCATGGAACAGCGGCTTCGTGGCCGCATGCTGAATGTGCAAGCGGGCCTCCGGTGGCTACCTGGCATGCGTGTGCGTGTCAGCGTGTGATGGGGAGCGGGATGTAGGAAGTGGAGAAAAACAAAACTGATAATGAATGGTGAAAAAAAAGCGGATGCCATCGTGAACTTCCTATCCACTAGCTAATACAATATGCCTCCAATTAAAAATACACTTGAAAATCTTAAAAAGATCAGAGGCTTGGAGATCATTCTTAACAATGACCTCCTGCAAGGTGCTGAGGCACTTTTTTTTTTTTCCCCTCCTTCTCCAAGTTACAGACAGTGCAGCACCATGTATTTTGATAAGGGGAAAAGATTCCCCCCCGCCCCACCACCGTCTGAAATTTTAAAATCAGACCAAGCACTGGGTAGAGGGGAATTTAGCAGATAGTTTGAAAAACAAGTTGCCAATTCGAATGGACAGCTGGGGTAGGGGAAAACAGAAACCATATGGGGGGAAAAAAAGGAATCAATACTCGAAATCTTCAACTGATCGTCTGAAGCAGACGTCTATAACGTTTCCCCAGCTGGATTTAGTTAACGTTTAAAGGATGGCTCCCAAAAATTACGTTTTGCCCTTCACTTGCTGGAAAATGTTGAGACTGCTGAGGGGTCCCCGTGCAGACGGATAGCAAGATGGCTGATGGCCCTGAAATGAGTTCTGCTTCCTCCCCAGGGGCTCGGCCCTCAGTTTCCCAGTATGATCTTCATGTCTGTTTGTTAAAAAGTTTTTCTGTTTTTGAATGTGCCTACCCATCGCTGTTGCTCCTTGCAGCCTGCGGATCCTCTTCGCCGCCCCTTTTAAAGAGAGATTGAAAGCTCACCTAATCTGCAAGGCACCGCAATTTCCCAAAAACCCCCACAAGCCTCTCTACATTCCTCAACAAACAGCCGCCATCCTCCCGTTCAGTCCTGGTCGCCTTTCTGGCTAAGCTGGCAGGTCTACTGAGACGGCGGGCCGTGGAGGGAGCACCACACCTCCGCCACTGAATTAGCTGGGCCCTCTGGAGACTCTCCCGTCGGGTATACAGAAGGGACGGATAATTATTTTCTTGTGCTTTCACTAAATGTACATGCATTAGGGAGATAAAGCCGTGATTTATCTCACAATTCTTTTGAGAATATGGCAGCGTGTAAGGCTCCCGGATTCTCCCAGATCTCAATCTTTACCATGTTGTATCTGAACACACAAAGGCCCAGACACGGGTGATTTTTGCCCATGATTTCCTGGTGCAGGACTAATGTCCTCCCTGCTTGCGGTCGGGGAAACGACGCATGAAGTGTGTTTTATTTGTATGTAACTGTTCCCGATAAACTGTCATCAATTAAAACTGTGTGCACCATGAGGCAGCGTGTGGGGGCGGGGGGGGGGGGGGGGAAAAAAAAAAAAAAAAAAAAAAAACCCCTACTTAAAACCCAATCTTCCTAAATGGCAGGAATTCCTCCTTGGAAGTGGGAAGGGCAGGAGGGCTAAGCGTTCTACGTGATTTTGTCATTGATTAGCTTATTAGCTCAACCAATATTAATGGCACTTTTCTCCTGATACTAAAGGTAAAGAAGTTAGCTTTGAGTTAGGAAAATCGGCACTTGACCTCTGTATTTCTCAAGGTCAGATTAATATTACACCTCACTCTAAAAATGTAATCGGCACGGCAGTCTGCGGATAGTTAAGGCAAATTTAATAGCTCAGCCCAGCCCTGACAAAGCGCACATTTACGGGAGCGAGGAGGAAAAGGCCCTGCACCACAAAGAACACCCTTTAGTGGACGGGAGTCACCGTGCCTTCACAGGGAATTCCTAGTGAAGAAGGTGACCACTTTTGTTGCAATACCGCACTGAGGAAAAAGAAAAAAGGAGGCTCACTTGAAGGAGACAAAAATAAGGTTTCTAGACTCACACGAATTCCCCTGTATGTCACTTCCACAGGCTAAATTTAACACCCTGAGAGATTACCTATGGTTTCCTCTACGAGGCAGGCGAACTGGGAATGTCGCTTCCTCTTTTTAAAAAGAAAATAGAAAAGAGAAGTTCTGGTTTAAATGCCTCGTGTGCATTACAGACTGGCTCGCCAAGGGAGGAGAATCCTTTCTCTAAAAATTAAAAAATTGTAGGGCCGTCTGGAGAGAGATAAAACCTTAAGTAAATTGCTCCAAGGCTGTCCTACCTTCTGCTAGACTCGAGCTAAGGTAAACAGCGACGGCCGCATCCTTTTAAAAATGCTCGCCATGCCCAGTTTTAATCAAAATATTTATCTAGAGGGTACATGGTCAAATTATTTTTGCTTAACTAGACTCATGAAGAAGCACTCCCCAGCAAGTTATGGGGGGAATAATTATGCAAGATTTGTCTTTAAATTACAAATTCGCATAGCTAAAAGTCTGGCTTTTTGTTTATCAACCGCTGGCAATCTCTGGGAATACAGTTTTATTGAAGGGTGTGTCAGGAATTAAGAATTTCAGAATTGCTTTGTGACAAGTGAAAGTAGTTAATTAGTCGCACGTATGCGCGAGTATTGATAACTGAGTCACTCATAAAATTGGTAAAGTAGCCCATCCTTCTGAATTTGTGCTTAAAGAAAGCATCCTAAACCAAAACACCCATTTATTTGTACGCATGACATCATCCTCAGCCCTGATTATCTGACCAAAGAAATTCTAGAATGTTCCATAAAGAGCTGCCTTCAAGGGCAGTCCTTTTACCTCTGAAAGGTGATAAAATTCATCTTTGTGTCCTCAGTGCTTGGTGCACAGTAGGCGTCTGTAAAAGGCTCTTTATTGGTTTGTTTTGTGGGGTTCTGGTGCATAACTGAGGCTATGCGGCCTTGACTCAATGTACCCCTTGGAAAGGGAAGGTGATGCAACGGGAGAAGCAAGTTTTCAGCTGAATCCAGGTTTAGGGAAGGGAATGGGATTGCTAACCAGCTAGTAACTGTTAACTAGTGCCTTCAGGTGTTTACAACACAGTGTGGTGAACGGCCATCACCCCAGAGAAAGCCGAGGCTGGTATATTTAGCCGTTTTCTGTTTCATGAGTTGGTGGGGGGGGGGGGGGGTTTGGGGGTCTGGGGAGAAAAGCAAATGCCCTGATTATATTCAACACTCCCCTCTATTTGCATTCTTCATGGCACGCAGGACCCCACATTTCTCTTCCATCCCTAGTACCCACGCACTCTCTTTTAATCTTTATTCTCATTGCGGTATCGTCACCTTGTCCTAAACCAAGATGCCTGCAAGGACTTTTCAAAGGCAAAAACGCCCCTTGACCCGGCCGGAAGTACCTAACTCCCAGTCTCCATCACTTAAATGCCTTTTTCTTTAGGCAAGACTATTGATTTTTAGAAAGGGAAACCGTGATGTGCCCATAATATTAATCCCAAAGGGGGTGGTGGTGGTGAGGGCATGAGGAATTATTAACGGGGCTGCTGCGTCTTTCCAACTTTGTTTTCCGTGAGAACATTACGAAAACACTGTTTTTCCCCTAACAGTTTCAAACATCCTGCCTTGGTGCATTGCGCTGACATCTGCGGGGTGCGGTGGGGGGGCTTCTCTGCAGTGGTCAGGTTGCCTGCCAAGGGGGTGGCCACGGCAGGTGCCAGCCACGTTGGAGACCCACTGCACCAAAATCTGCCCCGGCAGGTCTGCGGCAGACCGGTCATGGGGCCAACCAGGTGCTATTTTCCTGGTGTGTATAGGAGGGGATGGGGGGTGGCGGGGGGGGGGGGGCTGTCCTAATACCGGTGCTTTATTATTACTATTCTTATTTATTGTTGCACCAAAGATTAAAAGGAGGGGGGGGGGCGGAATTCTCAAAGAGCTCTTCCCTGGGTTTTCTATTATGTAGGCTGAAAAAATTAAGTGGAAATCAGCTGCCCAGCCCCCAAAATCTACTTAAACTTCCTAAAGATTAGTATACAACGTGTTACTTTTCCTGTGCCCGTGCACAGAGTTGACACTTACTCTCCATTAAACCCATTAACATGCAGGATCCTCATTTGCTTCACAATGGTGCTTTTACCAGATTCTCCGGCACCTAGAAAATGAAAGTAAGTCTGAGGTTATGAGGGAGGTATTTTACACACTCCGGGCAGGGAAGAGGACTGATGTCTTTGCCACAGAAGCAGCACGCAGAACACACACACAAGAACACACTTGCAATTTTCCTTGACATTTCGACGCAGGGAAAATAAAACACATGTCCAACTCGGTTTACCTGCAGCATTCAGCATCACAGTAACGAGAATTAAAGGGTTTCATGTTTTCAGGACCCCCCCCCCCCACCTCTGGGTTGTGTTAAAATCTGTGGGGTGGGGAAGCCAAGGGGCAAAGAAGGAATGACGCAATTTTGTCATTTGAGGGGGGAAGAAAATCGAAGTTAAAACTGAAACTGAATCCTTGGACTAGAGCGTTCGCGGGTGAAACGCGCACATCAACGGAGGCGGCCACGGAATTCACTGTGTGTCGGAGGTTTTATGGTTAAAATACCCAGGATTCACAAACAATGCCCAGACACTGAAGTCTCCTTCAGCTCAGGGACTGACGCAGCATTTCCCTCCCGCAAATTCTCACAATGCAGCTTCTTTCCGGGTAGCTTTCTCTCCCCTTGGGCTACTCAAAAATCAACCCTGACCCACAAGGTTACATGTGTCCTCTTTTCCCGCAAAAGGTATTTTCCTAAAGATAAATTCTCTCTGGATACAACCACCATGTTCCAGGGGGAGGGGGGAACAGGGTGGGGGGGAGATTGTATGTCATCTTCTTGAAAAACACATTTTAATATCAAATGTAATGCTTGAGGACAATAATCACATGTAGCAACAACTGTAAAAAGTATTAAAAGGACACGACTTTAATCAGGAGGGAAAATATTCCTGGGAGCTACTGAATTTTCAGATTCCTCAAGCCCTTCTCAAAGTAAGAAGGAACACACGCCTCCATTTTAAATCACCTTTCATTTGTAAACATATATTTTATGGAAAAAGCACATTTCCAACCAGCTAGAAGGAGGACTGCTATTTTTTTATTTTCTTTTTTGTAAATGTGCACTCACTTCAACAAATACTCTTTGTGTGAAAAATTTTTTGCCCTCCTCCCACACAAACCTGTTTGGGTTTTTTTTTTTTTTTACCCTTTTTCTTTTTTCCCCCCACTTTTAATTTTATTAATTGCTTTTGTTTTTAGTGCCCAGAGAGCAAAGCATTCCTCCTTCTCTTGCCTTTTCACAAAGCTGTAATCAATATCTGTAAAAGTTAAAATTAGTTTCCACAGAAACATTGATTTCAAAGCAAACACTGTATCTTAATCAGCCCAACTCTAATAAGTTAAAATATTAAAGGCACTTCTCAGAGACTGCACGCAGAGAATACATGACATTAATCAGAATCTCCAAATTCTTTTGTCATTAGTGTTAAGATGTGTAACACCTCTGTAACAGACACAAACAGATCTGTGCCTCAGTTTCCACATTTATGAAATTAGAGAACTGGGCTGAAAAACTACTGCAAGATCTTTTGTGGTGCTGTAATTTACTCAATTTTATGTCATTAAATTCAGATGCAGTTAAAAAGAGGATTTGGGGTATCATTAGGTTTCCTCTTTGGGGGAGGCATTATTTGGTGAGAACCACCATTTAAAAATGCAGAATCTGTGGCACTGAGTGGGGCTTCAGACCCTCATGCCAGAGGCTATCAATAAATCATGATAAAATGTAGCCATTAAGAGGAGGACACCTGGGGAAAATGAGCCCACAGGGATGCAAGGTGTGTTCAGAGTAACAGTCCCAATTAAATAGAGACTTTGTGATCACTGAGCAAAGGTGTTAGAAATTTAAGGCACCCTTAGTATCACATTTGCTTCAAATTAGTATTCAGGTAGCAACATGGCATTCCTAGGAAAGATTCTAGACTTTTCTAGGCTTATACTTTGAAATCAAGTTATATGCATATTAATAATTCACATAGCATAATTCCACCTTTACAAGTTTTAGGCAAGACTTCAACATATCTATCATTTAATTACTGAAATTGCAAATGCATAAACACCAGACTTATTTCCACTTAATTAATAATTTTCTGCTTTACATAAATCTGGACCCAGGAGAACAAAGAGGTGACCCATCCAAAAAAAGCAAACCAAACACCACCACAAAGGAAATTCAGCCTTTTGCATTTTTATTCTTTATAATGAAGCTGTTTTGTTGAAATGTGACCATGAACTAGGTTTTAACCTAGCAAATTCACAAATTAACTCAGCCAAATTACTGAGGAAGTGGAAAACTTCCACACTAATTAATGCTTGTGTAATTCTTCTGGTCATTTCAACAATTTCTTTTATGCTTATGTTTTATTTTGTCCCTCCACCCCCCCCTTAAGAAAAAAGGAGGAAAGGCCATCTCCTTATAGTTAACAATTCCACCCCCCACCCCGCCTTTTTTTTTTTTTTTTTTTTTTTTTTTTTTTTTTTGGCCAAAGAGGAAAAACCGCAATCAAGAGAAAACCCAAAACCAAACAACCAAATGTCACTTGACAAACAACTAATTAACGTCTTTTCATCTCCTTCCACCTGGAAAAAAGTCTTCTCCTAAAAGCGCTCTCAATGCTCCCTCCCACCTTGAAAAGGACATAAAACAAAACAAAAACCACGCCATTTCCAGACCAAGAAGCCATTTACAGACAAATGTCATTTTCCAGTTCTGATTTGTGAATGTCTTTTTTTTCTTTGACAAAGCACTCTCAATGTGGCCGACTAACAGGAAAGTGTGTGTGTGTGTGTGTGTGTGTGTGTGTGTGTGTGTGAATGGTTTGGTGGTGGGGTGTGTGTGTGTGGGGGGGGTGCTACAATTAATTCTCTCTGCTTTTCAAAAAGCCTGCATGTCTGGAAGGGGATAAAAAGGTCATACTGTAAAAATGACGTGTCATTTGGCTTCACTGGGCACTAACTCCATTTTTCTTGGTGGTGGTGGTGGGGGGGGTGTCTTATTTTATTTGATTCTCCTTGTCTTCCTTCCACGGCCCGACCCGGCCCGGGACACGTCTGCTCCGCGCACACAGTGTGTCCTGCCCGAAACGCACCGAGTCGCGCCCAGAGGCGG